>JANHFO010002211.1:92407-109745 GCA_032468095.1 Pareas carinatus | reverse complement strand
CTGGAGGCTGAATTGGAGCGTTCCTGGCGTCCAGCGGAGCGATCTCCCACGCTTTTTGGGAGTATTCGCTCCATAAGGTGCAGACACTTCCCTCCCCCTTTTTTTGGGGGGAAAAGCGCGTCTTATGGTGCGAAAAATACGGTAATTGCATGTCTTCTATTTTCAAAGCAAGTCTGTGAAATTGAATGATCTTAATTCCACGCTACATATACATTATATACATTAAGTAGCCTACATCTCAAGATTCTTTATAACATGACATGATGAATGTTACGTACCCTAAGACTACGAATGTACCTTATGCTATATACACAATTCTGCCTATATATACAAATCATCATGTTTATGGATATATACACAAATAATCGTGATTATGCTTATATATTCAGACTGTCTATGAATGTATCTTGATTGTTTCCTTCTTGTGCATGTATGTAGGTATTGAGCACGACCACTGAAGACAAATTCCTTGTGTGTCCTGACACACATGGCAAAATAAATTCTGATTCTAATTCCGATTCATACGCTGCATACTGTAAATTGCACTGTCAAATTCCCTAATGGTAAAATAGTGTAGACTTTGGGAAATTGTTAAAAGTGAATACAGTCCCTGTTTTTAGTGATAAATGTTAATCTTACAAAACATACATTATTCTGGAAAACAGGATTAGAAAATCTCATACGGGTAGTCCTCGACTTACAACACTTTGCTTAATGACCGTGCAAAGTTACAACAGCATTAAAAAGGTGACTTATGACCATTTTTCGAATTTGCAACCATTGCAGCATCTCCATGGTCATATGATCAAAATTCAGACTCTTGACAACTGACTCAGATTTAGGACAGTTACAGTATTCCAGGGTCATGTGATCACTTTTTTCAACCTTCTGACAAGGAAAGTCAATGGGGAAGCCAATTATCTGCACACAATGGCCCCTAAAAATCTCGTAGAATGTGAAACAGAGAGTTGGCATTAATGAGCTGGTTAACAAATATTGTGTTGAATCAGATAATCTCTCCTTATTTTAGGCAGCATTGTCCTTCACTTTCTATTTTATCTCCGCAGTAGCATACTACACTTACTAAATGTGATCTCACAAATATAAGGAACGTACATCTCTGATGTCACTACATGTAGTCCTCCACTTACAACCATTTGTTTAGTGATCGTTCAAAGTTACAATGGCACCTCATGCTTATGACTGTCACATCATCCACAAAGTCACATGGTCAAAATTCAGACGTTTGGCAACAGACATGTTTTTACGATGACTGCAGTGTCCCAGGGTCATTTGATCACTATTTGTGACCTCCTCGGCTGGCTTTCAACAAGGAAATTCAGTAGGGAAGCTGCATCTCTTTAATGACCACATGATTCACTTAACAACTTCAGAGATTTCCTTAACAACCATGGCAAAAAAAGATTGTAAAATTGCCTTGCTTAGCTATGGAAATTCTGGTCCCAATTGCAGTTCTAAGTCAAGGACTATGGATATGATCCTGCTCTATCCTTGAAGACTTGAGTGTTTTATATCAATGACAATCCTAAGGTATTTCCTGTTTGCTTATCTAAGATTTACAGCACACAATAAAATGGTAAATGGAAATATGGTGTAACCATTTCTCCACAAGAAGGGAGGAGGGCTTCGGAGTGAAACCTTTTGTTCTGACCAGAGTTTAGGAATATCGGAAAATGATATTTCAAAAGTTCTATTCCGATATATGATACACATCACTTTATTATGAATAAGCACTTGAGTATTCTAAAAGTACAATAATACAATTGTCAAGATTTGCAATATTTAGAAAACAATAGGGATTACAGCTGCGGGTCTAAATAATTCTGAATTTAGATACTTGTTTTCTGTGGACTGTTACAATTGAAAAGAAGATAGGTTCTAAGACCCTCACAGTGATATAAATTTTCTATATATAGGATTTAATTGAAGAGATCATTCAGTCATCCATACTTGCATTCCAAGACAATAATACTTATGATTAATTGGGATAGTTTCAAAATACATTCAAAATCATGGCCAAGAATACTTTTTAAAGGTAAAAATCTCCCTATGTATGTTACATAGCCAGAAGTAATAGATACAGCTGGAGGATTTTCTCTATAACAGTTACTGTATTGTCTATTTGATGAACCTCTACAACCTACTCCTTCGGAAGTAGGGAGGGATATAAATCCAATGGATGGATAGATAGATAGATAGATAGAGAGAGATAGAGAGATAGAGAGATAGATGTTAATTGCTATTGAAAAAGAAATACTGTTTGCCTATTTTTTAAAAATAAATAATATCACTGAACAGGTTTTAACATGATCTGAGTTTCCTAACCTCCGTTAAGTCTTATAAAGCAGGGGTCTCCAATCCCCAGTTCAATACCAGTCCACAGCCCATTGGAAACTGGGTCATGCAAGTGGCAGGGCAAGCACATGAAGCTCCATTTGCACACGCAAAATTATTCCCTCCCATCACCACCACTGCTGGTCTACAGAGCTGGAAAGGTTGGGGATCTTTGAGATAAAGCACAGGTAGTCCTTGTTTAGCAATCGTTTGGATTTACAACAGTGATGAACACCTTTCCAACCAATCCTCGCAGTTAAAACCTTTGCAAGTCTATAAAGTGAAGAAAGCTAAAGTAAGATCACAAGCACAGTCACAGTTTCACTTACCTGGTCCCAACTGTGATAAGTAAATAAGGAACACCTCTACTTCGTAGATAACATTATCAGATTGAAATATTTGGATGAGATGCCAGCAGAAAATCCAGGGCTGTCAAACTATAGATTAACCTAGTTGAAAGACATCTAAGTATGTATCATTTCCATACTACTTTAAAGAAAACAACAGGGACCTCAAGAAGTGAATCCCATTTAAGCAATCTTTTATGTATAAATACTTATTTGGAAGGAAGCCTTATTAGACCCAATGATAATTGTTTCCAATCACAAGGATTGGAATGTAGCCTACTTTCATTATACATGCATGTGCTTAGAATTTCACACCCCAAGAATATATCAAAGAATTACATCAGAAGAACCAATGCACTGAAAATGACAATTGGGACAATTTTATTAGCAGATGTTTGATTTAGCCAAAAGAATCTGTAAATAAATGCTGTAAAAATAACACAGCATTGCATTGTCCAGGACTAATTTGCTTGCAGGAATTCTACTTTTTATATGCAGATAGGAATGCTAAAAATTTTAAATGCTTCATTTTAATAATAGGCCAACATTTGTAAAACAGCTTCTTTACATAACTGCTATTTCACTCTTGAGGCTGCAACAGTTTGCCTGTAACGCAACCAAAAAAAAACCCTTGTAAGCCTGTGGATCACATATTCTCACAGCACTCTTCAGAAATATTAAAAAGGCTTTTTAATTTTAAGGTTCGCAATTTTCTAAGTTTCAAAATTATACCAAGAACAACAATGCTACATCACTGCTGCATAAATTAACTATTGCATGCCCTGCTGATGATCTGTGACAATGGTTATGGCTTGGAGAAGAGACAGGCTGGATCTCTGCCACAAGCATTTTTCTCTCTTCTCTGAACCTTTAATTCGGGAATGCACAATGCTCTGACAAATTGAAGAACATCCAGAAGGTCTGTCTCAGCGTTTTTCTTCTATCTCAACCAAGTTTTGAAATTTTTTTTATCATTTCTTTTGAGTAGCAATTTTGAATGGAATTTTATTTATGTATTTATTTATCAAATTTACATAGTTGGCCATTTTGCCTTTGAGGCATTTCAGCTACTCCACAAACACCCAAATAGGAAGTTTCAACTTACCTAGATCACCAGTAAACTTAGCATAAATATGAATGGAAGTCTGCATAATGACAACGACACAGCAGTGCAGGAAAAAACCTGCCGTCTGCCAATTCCCTGCTTACTTTGTGTAAGGTCTGCACAACCGGCTTTAAATTCATTTGCAAACTATATTAGCAATGAGAGAAGGACTTTAATGTATCCTATTGTTGCTCTATTCCTAACAGACTTCAAAAGTCATGTACATGGAGACAAATTCCTTGTGTGTCGAGACATACTGGGCAAATAAATTTTGATTCTGATTCTGATAGCATCTAAAGAGTGTCATGGGTTTATCCTAATCTGAGCTAAATTTAAATCTTTATGATAAAAGATCTATTTATCCTTTTGACCTTCACCTGTGTTTTTCTCTTCTTCTTTTCCTTTTTCCCTTACCTGTTCCAGAAACCTAATTTTTCTCTTTAATATTTAATCCATTTCTCTGAACCTGATTTTTCTTTCTGATGAAATGCTATCTTATCATAATCAAATGTAGACTGTCGCACCTTCATAGTCATAGTTAGAATGGAATTACCTTGCTCTTTGAATCTTCTAAAACCGGGATGGATTTGATTTAAATCAAGTCAATTTAAATCACAATTTAATCATGATTTAAATCACTAGTGAAGAGGCTTGATTTATATCAGGCTGGATAAAAAAACCAATGATTTTTATCAAATTTATTTTAATAAAAAGCTTTTGGAGTAAAAATCTATCTAAATATAGTTTTCTATTTAAGATATATTAATAATTTAGTTTATTCAGTATGAAATGGAGCTTAGTTATATAGCATGAGGCTGTATATTCTGCAATACTTACATTTTTGGTAAACTCATTCAATTCTTCTTCACACTTAGAGCCTGCTACAAGATGCATTTCTCTTCAAACAATCATACAGCTTGTAGTATACATGGATTTGCAAAACAATGGGATAAAGGAACATTCCCAAACTTTGTTTTTTCTCATGGTTGTTGTGAAATTGTGTAAGTGCATCAATGCAGTGCAATTTCATGCTGAATAAACTAAATTATTAGTGCATCTTAAATAGAAAACTATCTTTAGATAGATGTTTACTCCAAAAGCATTTTATTAAAATAAATTTGATAAAAATAAAAAAAACGATTAACAATTTAAAAAATCCAATTTAAAGAAAATAAATCCATTTTTATTTGTTTAAAAAAATTATTTTTATCCACCTTGTCTAAAACCATAGCAAACTACCAAACAAAATCTGTATAGTAATTTCTACCTAGAGTGCTTGACAAGTCCTAATAAGTCTTTATTTGTAAGAATTTTACAGTAAGTATACCAGTTATGTCTTCCTAAAGTATGAAATTGTTTCATTGCCCTTAAAAATACCTTCAGATAATCTGATCTCAGACACAGAAGCCAACAAGAAAAAAAATTAATGTACACATATTAAAACATATACTTTATAGTAATTATAAACAAGTCCATCTTTCTCAATTGGGAGGACCAAAAATATAGTAAGCAGTGAGTGTGCTGTAAAGAACATAAAGTGGACTGGAAAATCAAAACATATTCATATGCATATCCCAAGCAAAATTCTCTGACTGCTGAAATAAAGCCTGTCAAATTATTATGTCAGGCCTCTATGACAATTCTAATAACTCTTCCAAGCATCACTCTGTATATTCAGAGTTGCATTACAGATACAAACGGTTTTATAATCCTTGCTTTGATTTGTTGGGGAAAGCGATTCGAATCCTTGCAAAGGCTTACTGAACGTCCCAGTTATTGAACTACAGTTCCAATCAAGCCTGTCAAGTTGCCCATGTGGACGATGCACTGAACAACCTCTACACGGCACCATTTTGGAAGCTTTCTTAGAGGTTTGAAAAAAGTCTTGAAAATGTCCAGTGAAGCAACAATAGAGGCAGGTAGGAATTGTGCAGACAAATTAACATCATACATAACTGCATACTACAATAACATACAGTTTCTTGACCCTTGCATCATCAGGCCAGATATGTCAATGTATAGAATATTCTTCATTTGTAAAAAATGAATAAATAGAGCAAAGTTCACTTTTTGAATGGCAACAGAAAATTGGCATTCTCACAGAGGAGTTATTATTGCTTTATTAGTTTTTCTCATAGAATATTTATATAAGTTTATTTATCTACTACAGGGGCATCAAACTCAAGGTCTGCAGGTCATATCCAGCCTGCAGCCTCCTTGGATTCGGTCAATGGGGCCGTCCTGCAGGCAAGCAGGGCATTTCCCTGAGTTGGCAGTGGCCCGGGGGGCAGCAACTGAAGAGGGCAGTGGCTGCAGGGGGGACTACAGGGGGCAGTAGAGGTCACAGGGGGCCACGGGAGTGGCAACCACAGGGGCAGCAGCAGTTAAAGGGGGGTGCAGGGGCAGATGGCAGCAGCGCTCAATGAAATTGAGTTTGACACCCCTCATCTACTGCATGATTGCCCAACCTTTTGACTTTCCTGGGCTGCAAGAGGAATTTGTTCTGGGCCACATATAAAATATATAATATAGTTAATGTATATAAATAACAACTTCCTTTATTTTTTAATTATCTTGTGGAGCCACATTACTAGATGTTCAGGACCACATGCAACCCATGGGCTGCGAGTCTAATCTACTGTATATTCCTCATTAAACACTCCATAATTATTACCCAACTTCCTGACAGTTGTATCTCTAAAATGGAAATAAGGGGATAATAGGGTTTTAAAAATGCGATTGGAAAGTCTTCTAAATATTAAAGAGGCTACATAATGACATATAAAACAACAATTTTGAAATGTTTGATAATGACTGAAATTAAGGATGCTATTGTTTATATAGATTAAAATCCCTCCTGAGATTCATATGGTTCTTATACCGATGCCATTTTGGAAGGCCTTGAAGATCTAGGAGGACTCCAAAGTCTTGAGGCAATGAAGTTGTTTCTTGGTTATGGTTGTTTTATATTTGCCTTTGCACTGAGTGACCAGATTCCATCTTGTCCATTTGGTACTGTGTTTTTATCTTGGTTTGCTAAATAATAAGAGATCCAGAGATGACACCTAAATCAAGTCAAATAAATAAATAAATATTGATGTCACCTGCGCATATAAGATACACTCTCTCAGGAGAACGGGCGAGGGTCTCTAGGGCATTTTAAAATAAGCTCTTCGATCCTGTCTGAACATGTTAGGATGATTTAAAAATTGTGTGTGATAGTTCTATGGATCTTAATCATGCATATTGTTTTGTTTATTCCATATTTTCTATTTGTATAATAAACTACTTGTCTATTGGATGGAGTGTCAGGGTATTAATGAATGAATTAACAAATAGTATTCAGCTGATAATATTCTAATCAATTCAGCTAGACTTATTTTAAATTTATAGGTTATCTATTTAATTTTATATAGCAGTGGGCCCCAACCTTTTGGGCATCAGGGTCTACCATGTTTCCCCAAAAATAAGACCTCCTCCGAAAATAAGACCTCCTCCGAAAATAAGACCTACTTACATTTTTGCTTTTCGGTGAAATATAAGGCATCCCCCGAAAATAAGACCTCCCTGAAAATATTATTTTGGGGGGATGCCTTCCTTTCCAGGAAACATGGTAAGCATCCACCCCCACCCCCGAATAACACCCGGCTCCCCTCTCCCTGCTAACCCCGGGCACTCCTTACCTCATGCAGAATAACTTCATACAGGAGAGGCAGTGAGGTACATGTGGCTGGGCCGCTTCCAGGGCTCCGAATTCTCCGCGTCTACAAGAAGCACTTCCAAAGCGCTTTACAGCTGACTGAAAGCGCACAAATTCGGAGCCCTGGAGTTTTCCAGCCAGCCGATCTCTCTGCAGCCCTGACTTCTCAATGAAGTAAGGAGCGCCCGGGTATAGCAGGGAGGGGGGAACCAGGTGTTATTCGGGGGTGAGGCTGGGGGATCTACCATGTTTCTCCAAAAGTAAGGCACCCCCCGAAAATAAGACCTAGCACTCCTTTGGGAGAAAAAATATAATAAAATATAATACAGTGTCTTATTTTCGGGAAAACAGTAGTTTCATGGGAAAAGGGTTTTTACACAGACTGAAGGGGGGGCATTTTGCATGCTGCCTGTATCTTATGAATAGGGCTTGGCTTATTTGCATGGTCCAATTGCTAGCATGCTGGTGTCCGGTGCCCAAATAGCTGTCTGGCTCACCCCAGGATTGGCACCTTTAAAAACAAAGAGTTCACATAATTCCTTTTCTAATCACTTTCAGAAATTGTTTAATTGGTTTTTATGCTGTTAGGAACTTTTAGATCTGAAAAAGTCTGAAAAACTGGATGAGTTTCCTTTAATCCTTAGTGAAAAGAGGTTTTAAATACAAGTTTAATGATCTTGTAAAAATTCTGGAATAAACACCAAAAGGTTAATTACAGATAAATTTGAAATAAGATTCTGGAATTATTAAAATCCTTCCTTCGGGAAAATAGTATTACTTTTAAAAAATTGTAAAAAAAACCCACCTCATGATAGGATGGGATGGGACTTTAAAGTTTAAATTCTAGAAGGAAGCAGAAGGAAGTAGTGATTCTAATTAAAAGAGAAGGACACTTACATTTGATTTACTAATACAGAATGGAGCAAAGTATTTTAACATTCAACCTACCGAAGGGTATTTTTGAACAATAGACAGAGTCATTAATTTTAAGAGTATCTGCCAGCATAGATAGACTGTATTTATAGGTAAGAGGGGGAAAATACTAAATATGGGATAAAAATAAATAAATACATTTTACCAGAAAAGAATGAGACTGATTTAAAAATGGGTTTAAAAATAACAAGTTACAAGAGTGATGGGGGAAAGATGCTACACTGCACATACAAAAGAAAACAGTTGATAGCTTAACGAGATGCCTATTTAAATTATCCATGCTATTTAGTAAATCACAAATGTATCTTTCTTCTTAGAACAGTCATTTCAAATAAAAACCTTAAAGTCTCCCCATGCTGTCATGTGACATATAAAAATCTGTCTAAAAAGCATTTTTATTACTGAAAGCAAATAGTCTGAGTTAGTGATAGCAGAAATAATCTTCGTGAAGCGTTTTTTACATTCAGATCTTTACGTTTCACACAAAATCTTTCAGATCATATAATCATGCACTGCAAAAAAAAGGAAACAATGCATAAACAATGCATAAGGACAGCGGTGACTACAAGTCATGTTCCTATGAAGTCACAAGGAATGCCACCTGAATTAAATGCCATCCAGTATGAACGAAATAGCACACAGAAGCATCTCAGGCCTCTTTGTTACTGCTCATGGATGCAAAAACCAGGCAAAGTTTTCCAACCCAGTTAACCCAAAAACACCAAGGAAAATGGAATCTTCCTGCTTGCTAATCAGCAATTCTACACACATTTCTAGATTACAAGGTTAGAAAAACGCTGGAAACCAAGTCAATGGGGAAGTCAAGGCAACCAGAAGTAAGATTGCTGCTTCACAGAAGGCGGAACAGACCAGAAAGGGGGAGAAAACGGGCTGTTGAGAAGATCTACAGCAACCATCTGGAAATCAAGGGCATCTACTGAGGAATCTCAAAGACGATACCTTGGCACACATGTTTCCGTTGTTCCAAGCCCATCCTAAGAATGAGTTCCAAAGATGCCAGCTAGAAATCTTTTAGGGGCAAAAAACCCTAACCTCGATTTCAGATCATCTGCCCCCAGCTTGGAAAGCCCATAAGAGTAGAGACTAAGGGCGCCTGGTGCTATTCGAGGAAAGAGACGGTCATCTCCTTTTCAACCGACTCACTGAGGCACTGCTACTTTCCCCCTTCAATTCTATCTTCCCCTGCCCTCTTTCCTTCGCGCTTCGCCGGGTCCCTTCTCGTCTTGTGTATCCCTGAACCCCTGCAATCTTTCCCTTCCTCCGCATCGCTGACTTTGGGGGAACTTGCCCCACTCTGTGGCTGTGAGCGGCCGCAGGAGCACCAAAGCAACGGCCGTCTCCGAGGTTCACCTGCCCGGCGAGATGCGCTCGTACCGTACCTCGAAAAGCTGCGGGATCTCCCTCCTGGTCAGGTAGTCCTTGGCGTCGCAGCTGCTCATGCCGCCTGGCGGAGAAAGGGCGATGGCGCGCAACTGGGGCTAGTGCTGCTGGCTGGCGGCTTTTTCTCGGCTGTTGTCCTTCCCTCTTCGGCCGGAGCGGTCCTCGTCCTTGCAAACCCGCTCGCTCCTGGTAGGCAAAGGCGGTCAGAGAGAAGCAGCAGCAACAGCAGCAGCAGCGCCTCCGCTTCCTCGCCCGAGCTGCATTTACCCGCCCAGCCCAACCCGCGCGCCGCCAGTCAAGCTGGGGCTGCTGTGGGTGGGAGTGGGTGGCCGCTGGAAAGGCGCCGGGGAGGGAGGAGACTGGCTCCAGATCGCATGATCGCGCTTTTCTTTACCCACGCGGCGCTCCTGGAACAGAAGGAGAAGCAGTAATCGGAGGGAAAGCCGGTCGCCCGAGACTTCCCACGGGAGTCTGCTCGTTGAGCGTGGACAGGATCCAATAGTCGAAGGGATTTCCCGAAGCAGTTTCTCCACTCCCCCCCCCCCGCCACGATCGCCGGCCCTTTGCAAAGTTTACGCGCTAGGAAGCGAAGATTTCTGCAACCTCCAACTCAGGCGGATCTCGAGCTTCTCCACTCGCTCGGAATCCTATAAGGCGGCGGGCGAAGATATCTGAATTAAGAGTGGGGAGAAGATTCCTGAAACGACGTTTCTTCATTCCAGCGTTACTACCCAAGGGGAAGATCCACTCATTGGCCAAATTAAATATTTATATAATAATGGCCATATTGAAGGAAATCTCAACACCTCAAGTTTAGCGGCTTATTTGTCAAATTTATATAACTAACCACATCACAGACCTATAAATAATACAACCAGTTAAAACAAATGCAAAACAACAGGTAAAAAACAATTTAGACACAAATATAAAGGAGACTACAGGAGAATGGACCAAGGTGTTATTAATCTTGTGGGTTCCTGTTTCTCTGGCACCCTCAGGCCTGTTGGAAGAACGATGCTTTGAAGGATTTCCTAAATGCCAACATCTGGTTAATCACACTGAGGTGTGGGGAATGATGTTCCAGAAGATAGGTGCCCCAGCAGAAAAGGCCCACCTCCTGGGTCCTATCTGAGGGAATTTTAGCAGACCAGACTCATAACATGCCCTTCTTGCTAAACTTGATGGGACAGATATATGTAGCCAGGTTATCCCGCAAATATCCTGATTCCATGGCATGAATGACTTTATAGGTCAGAACCAGCACCTTGAATTGAACTCAGAAGCAAACGGACAAACAAGGCAGCTCATGGAGCAAAGGTATAGCATGTCCCGTTCGAGAGGGACAAGTAAGTGCCCTACACTGCAACATTTTGTACCTGTTGAAGCTTCTGTATGCTCTTCAAGGACAGACTCATGTAGAACATACTACACTAGTCCATTTGGGAGGGGCATGAATAACTGAGCAGAACCTCATGATTCAGGAATGTGTATAACTGGTGCACAACATGGAGTTAGGAAAGGATTGGATTTTGCTGTCATAGTCATGGAAGGGAAAGAGTGTCATTAAATTCAACTTGTCTTGCTTCTGGATAGATAATAGAATTAACTTTTGTCCTCCCACTCCATTGATCACTGCCTTTTCTTGAACTTTTCGTTCAAAATGATTGATTTCAGCTTTGGCTTTTAGTTCACATCCAACAGTTCTTGCATACAGAGCATCTTTAATCCTTTGTTCATATAAGTTTTCAGCAATAGCAGAATGCTGGCCATTCCAGTGTTCTCCTTGATCATCAATTTCAAACAGTTTTATGCTAATCCTTCATGTTCTGGAAAGCATCACTTTTTTCTGTTTCCCGCTGACACAGTCTTCCCACAGCAGAAGGGGAGGAGGAAAAAACTCATAAAGTATCACTATTTTTTTTCCAGATAAGTGACTTGGAGATGTGGCAAGTTGTAGTTATGCATCCTTTCTTCTAATCTCCTGACTCTTCACAGCTTAATTGTACTCTTGTGGTTGACATGGCACTGATATGGCTCAACTACCATGTTTCCCTGAATATAAGACCCGGTCTTATATTAATTTTTGCTCTGAAAGACGCATTAGGACTTATTTTCCAGTTATGTCTTATTTTCAGGGAAATACGGTACTAAATGCAACCATCTGGCTGATGATCTTCACTGGGGCTTATTTTGGAGGTAAGGCTTATAGTACGAGCATCCTGAAAAATCATGCTGGGGCTTATTTTTATTACGTACTTTGAGACTATGAATGTATCTTATGGTTATATACATAATTGATTATGCCTATATATGCCTATATATACAAATGACCATGATTACGCTTATATATTCAAACTGACTATGAACCTAGATTCTTGTTGTGTGTGTATGCAGATTTCGAGCAGTATCACTTAAGACAAATTCCTTGTGTGTCCTGACACACATGATGAAATAAATTCTGATTTTGATTATTTTCCGGTTAGGTCTTATTTTTGGAGAACTGTACAGAGTAGATTATAATCTTGATTTTGGACAAGATTGAATCCATACCCATTTGTTGGTTTTCTCATTAAATTTGCAGGGAGGAAATGAAAAAAAAAGAATTACAGCCATGAAGTATAAACTTGTAGTTTCTTTCTCCTATCTTTCTAAATCAAGATTATTTGGCATGGTGCTTGGAAGCCAAGTATTGTGGTTATTTGTTTTGGAAACATCTTGGACTAGGAACCACTAGTCAACTCAGTATCAACTATGCCATTGGCTACATATTAACCAATCATGGTCTGAGAATATTTGCAACCAAACCATAAAAATAAGGCTTTGCTTTGCAAGTGATCAAGGATGCAAGAACTATGCTGTTTTCACCAAGCTATCTTTAATGCAAGCCTAAAATAAGTACAAAACCTTGAAAACTGATGTAAGAATTTCCAACCTCTTTTATAGTGAGTTAGCCAAGGCAAATATTTCAAATACTTTGAAACCATTTTTCCCAGATTGCTTTCCACCTGAGCCGATTTGCCATTTTACAAAATAATCTGTCAACTGAGTCATCTGCTGTTAACAGATGCCTTTCCCCAGATGCCTCATAGTCTCATAGTCTCTTTACAGCAAGACAATATAAAGGTGAAGCAATCTAGACAATCCAATTTATGGTGAGAATTCCCAAACATGATGAGGCCAGAGTAGTATTAAACCATAGTGAGAAAAGGTCCTTAGATAGAATTAATCAGATGTCTCAAGATGGAGACCACAGATGGTAATGAGCTGGACTGAACTTTAAAAGTGAACGTTTTTCACTTCTTCCACAACCCATATTTTGTCTGCTGTCAAAATTCTCATTTCAAAGAAGCCCACTGTTTGCACATTAAATACCATTTCTCTCCCCTGCCATCCCTAACGATGGAGCTGATGATTTCTTCTTGCTGTAAATAAACTCACTTACCCTCTTCCTATGTAATAAATGTCCAGTCTCTGCATTATACTACCAGATCCATTTCAAATCATAGATAAGTCTTTCTAAATCTTTTTATCCAGGAGGTACCCATGAAATAAGAGAGCCAGTTGGACACGTCCTTGCAGTTTTCTTGGAAAGGTTAAGTTATCAGGCTAGAAGCTGGGAGACTGAACATAGTCCCTCTTCAGGCACAAATCCATCTGGGAACCTTGGGGCAGTCATTTTTTCTCAACCCTAGGAAGGAGCCAATGGAAAACCACTTCTAAAAAACCTTTCCAAGAAAACTGCAAGGACATGTCCAAGCAGTCTCCAAGAATTGGACACTATTGAACGGAAATAAAACAAAACCCTTGAAATAGTTTTCAGTCAGTAGAAATATTTGCATCCAAGTTATTATATGTATGCCATAGCTCGTGGTAATTTTTTTCCCATCACAATTTCTCTTAGAATTGCAGCTGAAAAATGCTGGTGCAGGTGAAAAACTAAATACATTACTAAGGCTAAACTATTTGCATTGATTTGGGGAGAAAATATTCATTAATTTAAGAGTTATAATAAATGTTATCTTTCAAAACACCCTCTACATTTTGCTTCCTTTAAAGACACAGGATTTAATTTTATACAATAGCAATACCACCGATGATCGTGGGTAATTGATAATACTATCACTATAGCATTCTGTGTTTGTTTCTGAGAACTTGAACTGTGTTAATTTCCACCTGGTTAAAAAAAATATCCTAAATTTTAGGTAGAAGTAGACCTCATTTAACAACTGTTAACAGTTATGACAGTGATCAAAATGCAACTTTGCAGTCAATCCCCACATTTACCCCTTTTATAGTAGTCTATAAAAGTAAAGGAAAGCTGAAGTAAGATCATAAGTGCAGTTACAGTTTCACTTAGCCACAACTTCATTTAACAATTGAGTTGCCAATCCCAATTCTGGTTGCTAAACAAGGACTACCTATACTGGTTTTTATTCTTTAGAATGTTAAAAAATTACTCCTTCCATGTCTGTGAATAGTTATTGTTGTTCTTTTCCTTTCTTTCTCATCACCATGCATACCACTGAGATGAAGCTACTGTGTTAGGAACTGGTACTTTGATGATTAAATCTTATATTTCAGAGTGTGATCTTTTACTTTTCTGCAGGCGGCATTCAGGCTAAAGGGCTTGTCAAGTGATAAAAAATAGGTTCTGTAAATCAATATTCAAATATAAAAAAATAGCAATGCATTGGAAACATATGATCACTAAAATCATGCAGAACAAAACTTTAGTGCTCAAATGTAAGAAGCTATAGTAAAAAAGCTTCTAGCAACTCAATGTGGATGCCAGGAAAACAACATTCTCCTGTTGTGTATTCCTAGTTCCTTTGATCCCCTATTGCTTGGGAACGTGAAACTAACTTGAGACTGAGATATAGCCAAAAATTTCCACTAAAAACTCCCAAAATGTTGGAAACCAAGGAGTTTGCTACTTGCAATTTAGCTTGTACTGGATCTTTAAATATTGTAAATGTCTAACCTGGGATGCATTTCAAAGGTTTTCTTGAGGAAGATTATAATATCTTCATTCAAGAGACAATATACAATTCTTTCATCTTTTTTCCCTTAGCAGATATTTTCACCCTAAAAAGGGGAAAGATAGACGTAGCAATGCAAAGTCACGAGAGGGTTACAATTGTAGTATAGGTGTTAAAATGTTAGAATTGCGAAGACTTGAGGTGACTTATCACTTGACAAATGAGAAGCCTCAATTCTACTCCAGATTCAAAATTCAAGGTCCCACTCAGCTATGGGTAGGGCAAATCCTTTGAATGATGGAAGCCTTGTCTGAAAGTTCTCACTATCTGATGCAAAATGTAAAATTGAATTCAAAGTTCTACAAACTTATGGGCTGTCCCCAGAAATGCTTTAGATTGTACACCCTACAATACATTAAGTGTTGAGTTTCTGAATTTCTGGGAATTGAGCTTCCCAGACAAGCCCATTCTTATGTTTCCTTTGTCAACTAGCTTCTTGTGTCAACTGTCACTTACTAGTCTAAGGACCGAGATTTGTATTTCTTTGATTCACCGTTACTCTCTTTGCATCCATTCCCAGGTCTTCCTCTCCAAAGAGGTTTCTAATCGGATGCCTATTGTGCATTTCGGAATTCTCACTTGCTCTATAAAGGTAAAGGCTCCCCTCGCACATGCAGGCTAATTGTAGTCAATTCTAGGGGCAGTGTTCATCTCTGTTTCAAAGCTGAAGAGCCAGCGTTGTCTGAAGACATCCCTGTGGTCATGTGACTGGCATGATTAGACACCAAAGGTGCACGGAGCGCTGTTACCTTCTGACCAAAGTGGTCCCTATTTGTCTACTTGCATTTTACATGTTTTCGAACTGCTGGTCTGCCAGAAGCTGGGGCAAGTAAGGGGAGCCCACTCCGTTATGCAGCACTAGGGATTCGAGCTGCCGAACGGCCAACCTTTCAATCAGCAAGTTCAGCGTCATTATCCACTGAGCCACTGCGCTCCATTTACTTACTCTATACAGAGCAGTAAAGTAGAGGTGCCCTTCTTCTCCTTTTCTGCTTTCTTTAAGTACCTTTTTGGAAAAGTAAAACCACACAGTGCAGCTGAGCCACTTATTCTTTCATTTCTCTTCATATGTTCTTGCTGCTTTTCCCTTTCACAGAAAACAGCTTAACTGCTGTTGTATTTTTCTCAATCTATCTATATATTTGTGAAATATCATTCACTCATTCATTCACTTACTCACTGACTGACTGACTCATCATGAGAGCTCTAAATGTATACAAGCTAGAAAGATGAAAGTTGGTACATACCTTCCTCTTGCTATGCAAGTGCTCACTAAGAAAGCATTTTTAAGCTTATTACTTTTTATGTGAGTTATTAGAGATGTTAGAAATTTCAGAATAAGAAAGCGATTGCGCATACGTATGCCTTTCAGGAGAAGCGCACGCACGCCACACACCTCTATCCAGGGAGTGCCGTGGCGAGCGCGCTTCTCTCTGCAGGGAGTGGTGTTGTGGCAGCGGAGACAGTGAAAATTACTTTTCTGAGGGGAGTTTGAAGTGAGCAAGCAGCAGAGTGCACTTTTGCGGCCTCCGAACGGATCAGTGACAGCACTAAGCAAGCAGAGTGAACGACAGCCCACAGGAAGTTTGGGAATGGTGACTGGAGCGCTGAGCGCCCAAATGGACGCCCAGTCACCTCATGCCCTCACTTTTTATCCCCCCACACACCTCTCTGTTCCGACGACCCTCCCAATGGAGCCGGCCCTCGGGAGACTCCATCCAGCCCTCTGAATGTGGCCGGGACTTGGGAGAGTGCATGCGGCCCTTGCAACGTGGCTGCGACTCAGGAGAGTCCATCTGGCCCTTCCAAAATGGCCGGGTTGCGGGAAAGTCTATCTGGCCCTCCGAACGTGGCTGGGTCACAGGAGAGTCCATCTGGCCCTCCGAATGTGCCCGGCCCATGGGAGAGTCCAGCTAGCCCCCCAAACCACCCCACTGAAAAGCTGCCAGGCACCCCACCTCCAGCACAAGCCGGGTGAGCAGTCCCAAATATCTGCCCTCACTTTTTCTTTGTCTCTCTCTTTTTCTTTGTTTCTATGTGTATGTCTCTCTCTCTCTCTCTCTGTTATTCTCTTTCTTTCTCAGTATTACTCTCTCTCTACATGTCCATCTCTCTCTCTGTCTCTTTTTCACTATCTTTGTCTCATTCTCTTCCCTATCTCCGTGTCTGTCTGTCTGTCTGTCTGTCTGTCTCTCTCTCTCTCTCTCTCTCATTCTTCCTATCTCTCATTCTCCGTCTCTCTTTCTCTTTCTCTTTCTCTCATTCTCCCTCTCTCTTTCTCTCATTCCCTTCCCTCTCTCTCATTCTCCCTCTCTTTCTCTCTCTTTCTCTCATTCTCCCTTCCTCTCTCTTTCTCTCTCTCTCCCTCTCTCTTTCTCTCATTCTCCCTCTCTCTTTCCCTCATTCTCCCTCTCTCTTTCTCTCCCTCTCCTCTCTTATTCATCCTCTCTCTATTTCT
>JANHFO010002211.1:72071-84789 GCA_032468095.1 Pareas carinatus | reverse complement strand
ATAGATATATCTGTATTTTATTGCTGGCTGTAAACCGCCCTGAGTCCATTGCACGGAAAAGGGCGGTCCATAAATTGAACTATTAAATTAAATTAATACATTACTTTTAGTAACTAAGCCATGATTTGTTCAAAATGCTGGAACAGGCTGTAAATGCTACAAATATCTAGGCTTTTTATTTATAGTTTTTTAGTTACATTTAAGATATGAGCAAGCAAATGTGTAAGCAAACATAAAAATAAGACAGCAAGAGATTTGTCTCAAGGACGAAAGTTGGAAGAAACTTTTCTTAATTTATTATGGGCATATGTTACCTAACCATGTAGAAAAGAAACATTTTTGCCAAAATAATCGAAGAAGGCAGATCCATTCCTAATACTGTATATTAAGGAGCAATTGACAATGGCAAAACCATGTTGAGCATTTGCCGCTAAAAAGAAATAGCTGTATTTAGCATTTGTAGTTTAACAAAGGAAAAGGGTCACAAACATTCAGAGTTGTTCAAGGCAGTACCTCCGCAAATGCACTCAACTAGAATTCTTCATTCTTTAAAAGGTCGTTTTGAGTCAGAGTGAAGAGAGTAAGTTGGCTCATAATTGCCTGTTTCAGTGATAGCTTCTTACTTTATCATTGTACAACAATGGTGCCGAAGAAAAGAAATTTTGTAATGATGACCAAATACGATGCCTGCTGTGCCGTGTAACTTGCACCATGAAATCGTACTACTTTAATGTTCTTGAGCTTACTAGAAAAGGATTCAAAGGAAATGAGCCTCTTGATACTTTTCTTTCTTACTTTGTAATTAAAGGGAACAGAGAAATCTTTTCCAAGTGATGAATCACCTTTATCTAGAGATGAATAATTCATGCTGAAATGACAGACATGAAGTACAGAAATCCATTAGAGCCTAAGGCAAGCAAACTTTTAATGGCTAGGAAGGATATATATTTAAAATCAATTAATTTTGAAGTCAAGAGCCATGAAAGAGAATAATTGTAACTTGATGAGATGACTAAAGTCAAGGAGTTGGAAGATTGGACCTGTTTTATACATTTTTGGGCATTTTGGGGGTATAGACTCTTTTGGTGGCCTTGACTCTTTATATGCCATCAAATCAGTATTGACTCCTAAGATCAGATAGATAGTTGTTATCAAGAATTATCTATCCCCAACCTGGCACTTCAAATCTTTCCAAAGTTGCATCCATTGCTGTTGTAATTGAATCCATCCACCTTACTCCTACTGGTCATCCTCTTCTTCTTTTTTCACCTTTTCCAGCCTTAGAGACTTCTCAAAGGACCTAGGTCTTCACATAGTGTGTAAAATAAGATAACGTGCTCTAACTTTGAATTGATTTGTTCTACGATCTATTTGTTTTCTTTTTTGATAGTCATCCATGATCTCTGAGTCGAACCTGATCATTTGTATTTTATGAGAGAAATGTTGGAACTTTAACACACAACTATTTTGCTTAATTTCTACCTTCGGTTTCCGGTTATTTATTTTCTTCTGTATTTTGTTCACATATATGCAAGTCTTGTATTATGATGCTGCTTCTACTGTTTTGTCTGTTTTGATTTCTGGAGAGAAGACCTCCTTTCTGCTACATTGCTGTATATAACAAATGCCAGATATAAAGCTAGTTTAGAAATGGAACTCATGTCTTGGAAATCCCAGTAATTCTGTTTTGATTATACTATATCTACTTTTCAAGTGCAAATTTAAAACTAAACAGCTTTAGAAGACAGAAAAGAGCCTTCATGGTTGTCTCAAAGGCTCTTTTTTCCTTTCAAAAAAGTCTTTATGGTTGTTCATCAGTAGTCAGCATCAATATAGAAGACTAAGGCTACATTTAGACAATCACGATCAAGGTTATTTGACTAAATAATATCCAGGTTTCTTGGTTCAGATTATTGTTCATGTGCCATGTGAATACATCTTAAGTAGGCCAAGAGCTCACTGTCAAATTCCTTATTCTCCCTATTATGATTGGAAATGGAACAGGCTACTGTTCTGTAGAAATTTGCCATTCTAGGGACTTGGGGGGTTGGGCAATTCAAACTAACGGAAGAGTGACTGTTTAGGAGCGCTTATCAAATATGGTTGTCCATGTGACTCACAGCAAGGCTGACAAGATAATTATTCAGGAGATGCTTAGCCAAAGAGGCTGAACCTGAAGGGCCACCAGCTGAACTGTGTAAGAACTCTCAAGATGCTCAGTTTTGGCATTGCTCATCCCAGCGTGTGTTCTTGTTCTGCTGATAGCTCCATAGAATCTATTAAAACAACTTTATTCTATCATGTGGACTTGTTTTGATTCATGCGGGAATGAAGAGAACCTGACACTCACCTGGTGGCAATTCTAATAAATATAGAATAATACTATTTGTATTTAAAACATGGCCATATGACTAACCCTGTCTCTTTCTATATAGATCAGCACACAATATGCGTATTTTAAGTAAATCTGTATTTTCTACTGGCCTATTTTAGAGTGACATATTTTCTATTTCTGGTCGATACATAAATATGAAATGGAGAGGTTTGCATCCAGTAGCATCTCAAATCTCCAATTCAAGCAAGTCAAGGTTAAAAGCATGATTTCTATCCAGCTCTAAACTGGATCAGCTATTGTCTTTTCACTATTCATACCATTTTGGTTAAAAAATAATCAAGACTAAGCTGTTCCTTCTTCGTCTCCTGGAACTAGAAAATAATTTTTGAAAAGCATCATTGTCAATTTCCCAAATTGCCTTTTTCATTTCCTTCTTTTTATTTTTCTTCATTTAAAATAAAATGTAGATTCAGAGAAACAAATGCATGTTTGCCCCATTCAGAAGCATTTGCATATTTAAAGTGATCAGTGGTTCCAATTAAAATAAGATTCATAAACTGAATAAGATAGTGTTGCAAGAAAACTCCTCTAATGAGCAAGTCAGAGCAATTGATTTAATGTGGGTACAAATTAAACTATTTTATTTAAACAATTAATACGCTCAGTTCTTTCTTTTTTTAAAAAAAGGCATATTTTCTACAGGTTGTCCTCAAATTTCTGTTGGTAAGCGAGACAGTTGTTAAATAATGTTACCTCATTTTATAACCTTTCTTGCCATGGTTGTTAAGTGAATTGCTGCAGTTAAGTTAGTAACCTGGTTGTTAAGTAGATCTGGCTTCCCCATTAACTTTGTTCCAGAATGAAAATAATAGCAATATATATGTTTTATATATGTATGCTTGTGTGCTTGTGGTGTTTTTGTGTGTGCCTGCAGAGAGGAATCCAAAAACATGAGTATTAATACTCTCTTATTAGACCATGGTCTAGGCTGCATCTCTTCCTTCTGTCTCCAAAGGTTATTCTCATAGCCAATAATAAATACTGTACACACCAGGCATAAGCAGCTATAATTGTCCATATGTTGCTTTCAACAGTTTCTGCCAGAGTGAGTGATGGGTGCTGGAGTTTTAGTGTAAAAGTATCTGAAAGGTTACAGAGTTCCCCAAATTATTATTTTTGGAATTACTTTTGAGTAGATGCACAGAGGATGTGCTTAAAGTTATTTCTGTGAACAATCGTTTCAAATTTCAAACCAACCGAGGAAAGTATCTGTATATTTGAAAACAACATTATTTGTAGTACTATAATACTAAATAGAAGTGCTCTCTGTATATGGCTTGTGTTCTATTTTGGCTACATTAGATTCCAAGTAAAATAAAATAATAAAAACTACA
Source organism: Pareas carinatus (assembly GCA_032468095.1). NCBI lineage: Eukaryota > Metazoa > Chordata > Lepidosauria > Squamata > Pareidae > Pareas > Pareas carinatus. The sequence goes on along the minus strand of JANHFO010002211.1, from coordinate 81,060 downwards.
GAAAGCTTTCATTGCCACTTGTTTTCTAGCTCCTTTATTGCTCTATTTTAAAATAAATACTCTTTTCTGTGTTCATTTAATGGAAGATGAAAAGGAATAAATGTAATTGTTAGCTCAAAAGCTTTCAATAAAATCCAGGGAACTAGGAAAGAGATCAGGATATATATTTATGGGACAAAATAATAAGCTTCCAGTAAGGCTTTTTAAATTAGATTTAAAAAAATAACAAAGTCAAAGGAAATCTCTTAGAACAAAATAGCTTTTAGAAAGCTTTGAAAGTTCCAAAATTCAATCTAACAAATGTTACACTATTTACAGTCCTTCAATACATAAAATTCACCGAAGTAATTTGGCTATATGAAAGCAGAATTGCCTTTCAGTAACCATATAATATGTTTAAAATACAGCTTCCTAAGAAATAAAGCACTATCTAAAAGTATAAAACTCTTCAACATAGAGAGTTCAAAAACTAAAAGCCAAAAAGTAGATTATTTTAAGAAAAATAATAAGTTTTCTTTCATCTACCATAGAACTGCTTGCTGAATTTATTTTGTTGTTAATTTTGCCTTGAATTTAATCTTATATTCTTAGGTATTACAATAAGTACCTTGCCACAAGCCATTGCATGCTATATGTATAGAAAGGCTGGATGCAGTTCTAAGACAGATTTAATTTAACTACATTTACATTTAGTTAAAATTCAAGTATTTTAATGAATATGGATAATAGATTTTCATTTCAGTTAAACAGTCATTTCCCCTCTTCTGTTTGGATGGGCATACAAAAATTGTGTGTTTCCTTGAGCAAAAACCACATCAACTAATCTCCCAGAAAGTTACTGTGCACTTCCTATGTCCAAAGCTTATGCTTGGAAAACAAGTCCCATGCTCTTTTTTGTGAGCAATAAGTTCCCAAAAAATTGCTATGAGGTTACAAGTCACTGAAGGCCTTTAGTGTCTTTAAAAAAACAATTTTATTTACAAGAAAATAAACTGCACATTAAAATTGAAGCCAAGATAGTTGATGACAAACACAAATATTTAAGACAATTGTGTGTATATTTTCTAGGCTATATTAATAATGCATTTTTCCATCCTACTATGTTGTTTTTGAAAATACTGCAACTCTTGAAGAAACTCAACTTGTCAATTTATAATGTCAATTAAATAATTTATAATATCCATTGAAAATCTTCTTTTATAAGTGTCTGGGAAATAAGTAAAAAGGCTTTCTAAAATGAAGTCTCATACGTTTGGAATAACTTCTCCTTTAACACACTGACTTGAGGATTTCAGATTACAGGAGTATTTGACTTCTGTTTCATCTTTTTTAAAAAGTCAACACAATTTGAAAAACAGTATTCAGACTCATGCCAATAGACCTTTGCTCCCCATTTCATTTTTTAAATAGCCTGGCTTGCTTAACCACAAGCAAAGAAGTGGTAAGAGAACTGATAAATGGTCCATTATGTTTATTAATGATTGGGGATGAGCCCTGATGGCACAGTGGTTAGAATGCAGTATTGCAGGCTAATTCTGCTGACTGCCAGCAGTTGGATCCTGACAGGCTCAAGGTTGATTCTGCCTTCCATCCTTTGGAGGTTGGTAAAATAAGGACTCAGATTGTTAGTAGCAATATGCTGACTCTGTAAACCACTTAGAGAGTGCCATAAAGCACTATGTAGTGGTATATAAGTCTAAGCGCTCTTGCTATTTTTGGAAAGGATAATATATGAGGAGATAACAGCTTTCGGATATGTGCTTACTGAGTGTGTGTGAGGAACACCAAATTTCATTATGGAATTTCAGTGAGCTGAAAGCTGAAATTGAAGGTTGATGTGGAGTTTGCAGAAAACGCTCTCTGGGGATCTACTGCCTGATTTTAATCCTCACATTTCCAGTAATGCAGATGCAAAGGCTACTATGGCTATGTAGGGTCTATGAAAGCTTGGGAGGGGGAAGTGACTGCATTGGTCCTAACAGACTGGCTACCAAATTGTAATTAATGTGATAGAGGTCAAACATTCAATAACAATCACTCAGTGACAATGTTAAATTTAGATAATTTAATGTACTGCATTGGTCCTAACAGACTGGCTACCAAATTGTAATTAATGTGATAGAGGTCAAACATTATTCAATAACAATCACTCAGTGATAATGTTAAATTTTTAAAAAAAGTAGTTAAATAATTTTTTAGTCTTTCTCCTCTTTTGACTGCTTTGGGTTAAAAAAAAAGTTACATAAAGGTATCTCTCCTCATGTGTACAGGGGAAAGGTTAGGAAAAAACCTGCCATTTGTCCTGCTCTTATAGCCATAGAAAGCTATGTGCAGCAATACTATCAAGATATACTCCTACTTCTCTAAGGTTTGGTTTCAGTTCATATATTAAGTATTGAAGTATTGGATGAATATTTTTTCAATTTGAACCTGCATTTCTGTTTTGTCGGCATCCTCTTGTGCAATAATTTTCAACCAAATTTAGGTGCAATCCTAAAGTATGCATCTCCCACTATTAGTCATTCCATTCTATCCATTACCTATGGTAATACTCAGGATATTACAGGGAGTTCACACTTACTGGCCATAATTGGGACAGGCAATTCAGTCACTAAGTACCGTTGTTGCTAAGTGAAAAATCCCATCACTGTACTGAACCTATGACATCACTTCTTGTTCTATCATTAAACAAATCACTGAAGTCATTAAGGTAGACATCATGTGACTGCAAGGTGTAATTTAACTTCTGTTTTTTCCATTAATTTTGCTTTTTGGAAGGCGGATGTGAAGCTCACAAATGGCAATCATGGGATTGTGGGATGTTGCATCAATCATAAATGTGAGGATGAAAAGCTTTTATTTTTCCCAGCTGTTGTAGCTTTGAACTAAACAAGGCAGTCAGTAAGCAAGGATTACCTGTGGTTTGCAGCATCTCAATTATAGAATGTCTTTTCAAAGGACATACAACTTCTCTTCACACTGTCTTCTTTTATACAAGTCGTCACCCAGACATTTGTAGACAAATTCTCTATGATAAGACTGTCTTTTAGATTTATTATTATGATGCCTTTATTGATTTAATTTTGATATGTAGTCTATAAAAGTATTGCTATTCTTATTGTTAATAATTTTATTTCAGGAGATCTTTATTACATTTCCATAAAACTACCCTGGTCTGCTCTGGCAACATAAGAATAAGAGAGCAACATCAACAACAATAATATTTTCTTGGATCAGTAATTGACCAATAATTCAGCCAGTTTTGCGTGATCAAAATTGTCCTAGGCGTACAAAGTTTCCCACGTATTAAGGCATTGTGATGCCAAATCATTTCCTGTTGTGATCAAGATTAACTGTATCACTTATCTTTTTCTTTGTTGACGTGATTAAAAATAGCTTCCTAGTCAGTTGACAGTTGAGCAGTGGCATAAATTGATATTGTAAAATATCTTTATACCCATAATAAACATACAAATTGATAAAACACCTTCATGCCTATAACAAACACAAAGATTCATCTTCGTTTATTTGGGTGCCTGGTATAACTTCCTCTCATTTCTAAATAATAAAACACTAGCTGAATATTTTCCTTAGAGTCATCTTTATTTCTAAATAATAAAACACTAGCTAAATATTTTCCTTAGAGTCATCTTTCATTCAGGCTAGTTACCCAAACTACATGAGCTCACTGATGCAATATTAAACCTTAATGTGCTGTATATATTGCATTCAATTAGATTTTTTTTCATGAAAACATAAAGATGCCTTCAAATCAATCTTGACTTCTGATGACTATATCGAGTTATTTATGTAGTTTTCCTAGCACAATATGTATTTTGGATGATTTTGAAAAAGCTTTGCCATATCAGATTTGATTATTGCTTGATTATCCATAATTCTAGGTCATGAAATTAGACTGGAAAATTGAAAAATAATTATGAAAAGAGCAGTGGCACACAACTTCCATATTATTGCCAGGATAACAACATGGATATGTTTATTTTGTATACTTTAACTTTCATTACAAACATCATTGTTAGAAGTAAAGCTGAACTTAGAGACTTTACTTTTTCCTCAGCAAATGGCAGCATCGGGATAACCTCATCTCAGTTAGGAAGCTAAGCAATATCAGGCATGGTTATCATTTGGATGAGAGACGGAATATTCTGGAATTTTCCAGAGTAGCCCATACTTGAGTTACTGAATTTTGCCATTTGATCTGTCTTAACACACTCATTGCACCTCCAGTGACATTCTAGTAATCTCTTTAATCTTCTTTATTTACCTCAACTGTTATCTTTCTCATCTTCTACTCCCTTATACTTGGAAAACATTGTTATTTTTTTTCACCCACCAACCATTCATATCCATCCAACTGTATGAATTTCTGTCCACTATTAATCATTAACTTTACTTTGGTCCAGGACAAATTGATTGCTTGTTTTTGCTTGCTAGAGCTGGTGCATGCAGATTTGGTTGGACCAATGCAAGCCAGTTTAGGAGGATCAAAATATGCACTGGTCATTGTAGATGACTATGGCAGATTTGGGTTCTGCTATTTACTAAAGAGTAAAATAGAGGTACTAAGAAATTTAAGCAATGGGTAAGCTTCTTGGAAATATGGTATAAACAACAGGTATGTCAACTCCAAACTGACAGAAGTTCAGAATTCATGTCAACAAGTTTTCAACAATGATTGAGTCAGTTAGGAATAAAACATGATGCACAAATCCATATACAGCAGCTGAAAATGGTGTTGCTGAGAGACGGAATGGAGTCTTACAAATTATGAAAGACTCACTGCTGGAAGACTCTGGTCTGAGCTGTTCATATTGGGGTGAAGTCATGTTGACTGCTAATTATTTAATTAATAGGCTGTGGAGTTAATCCATTAATGATACTCCATACGCAGTGCTATATGGGAGATAACCATCTCTGGCACATTTAATAGTTTTTGGAAGCAATGCATGGCTACATATTCCAAAGACAATTAGAAGAAAGGGGCAAAGGCTAGAAAGTTCAGGCTCAAAGAGCTATCACTTTAGCGATGGGAGCAAAATAATAGTCATTTCCAGATCTAGCTTAGCAGAACCAAATTGGAACAGAATTGATGCAAATTTTTGGAATGATCCACTTAGTGACAGTAACTCACTTAGTGATGGTGTCAGCATTCAGGGAGGAGAAGTTATAGAAGGTATGAAGCAAGAAAGCATTAAAGCACAGGAGCAGTCAATGCTACGCAGGTCAGAGCGATGGAACAGAGGGATTCCACCTGACAGGTATTTTGCTAGTGAAGTAATGTACAATGTGTGGTATGAGCCAAGGAATTATAAGGAAGTATTGGCATTACCTTAATTTGAACAAGTAAAGTGGAAAGAAGCCCTGGATAAAGAAATGAAATCTATGGATGAACATAAAGTGTTCACATCTATGTCTTTGCCAAAGAGTAACAAAACTGTAGGATGTAAGTAGGTATACAAAAGGAAAGTACTGAATAATGAAATATAATATAAAGCAAGGTTAGTAGCACAAGGTTTTTCACAGACAAAAAATGTGCACTATGATGAGGTATTCGCCCCTACAGTAAAAAGTGAAAGCATAAGACTGGCACTAGCGTTGGTAACAGCATGTGGCCATAAAATTTGGCATTTTGACATAACAACAGCATTCCTCAATGCAGAATTAGAGGAAGAAATTTACATGGTTCAAACACCAGGGTATGGAAGTAAAAAGTCTAATATGGTGTATAAATTGAACAAGGCCATTTATGGACTGAAACAGTCAGCCAGGAATTGGAATATATGTTTAAATACTGCACTGAAGGGTCTTGGGTTCAAGAGTTGCAAGGCTGATGGTTGTATATATACTGGAAAGGTAAAAGGTAAGGATTGCCAATTATTAGCATTTGTGTATGATCTTTGTTTCATTGCAAAGGATGAATCACAGATAAAAGAATTTGTTAATCAATTGGAGAAGAAATTTAAATTGGAGGAGAAATTTGAATTAAATAAAAAATTATCTCGGTGTAGATACACAAAAAACGGAGAAAGGTGGTTATAAAAAGAAAAAATTGAACAGCTGTTTAATATGACGTGAAATATTGTAATACTGCTCCAACACCTATGAACACAGATTTTCACAACAGTTTGGATCAGAACGAAAGTGAAGCCCGTGACCAAGAGTTATTTAAGTCAGAAATAGGGATATTATATCTATCACAGTGGTCCAGACCAGACATAGCTTGTGCAATAAGCATTTTACTGCTGCACCAACAAATTTGCATTGGATGGGTGTAAAAAGAATTCTCAGGCATTTGAAAGGAACTATAAATTTAGGTCTTCAAATACAGGTCTCTGAAGAATTAACATTCTTTGTTGATATTGATTATGCAAATGATGTAAAAATCAGAAAGTCCAAAACAAACAACTGTTGCCATTTCTACTGCAGTGGCAGGATGTATTGCTTTGTCTGAATTTTGTTCAGATAACTTGGTACATACAGCTATGTTTCCCCAAAAATAAGACACTGTCTTATATTAATTTTTGCACCCAAAGATGCACTAGGTCTTATTTTCAGGGGATGTCTTATTTTTCTACCCATACCGCCCAGAACCGGAAGTCCAAGGCCTTATTATCGGGGAGGTTTTATTTTTGGAGGATGCCTTATATTTCTGTGAGAGGCAAAACTGTAAGTAGGTCTTATTTTTGGAGGATGTCTTACTTTCGGGGAAACAGGGTATATAGGAAGTAGGACCATATAAGAAAATTTGATTAGAGTATGCTGTAGGTACCAAAATGGAAGGAAAAGCTTTTCCTTCCATTTTTGTTGTTGTCTCCATTATTCTACCCAAAAAGTTAGCAACAATTTTTGTTGCAAGGCTTTCTTACCTATAAATATGGAAACTGTCTAGAAAAAAGTCTCCCAGAGTTCTGATTTGTAGTATTACCGGTAATTAGAAGGAAGGTTAACCCTTAATGCAAGAATTCAGCTAATGGTCTACTTTCACATGAGAATCTAATTTTAGACTATCTAAGACAGCAAACTTCTGAGCCATTTTCTTCCACAAAGGAAACAAGGCAAGACAGTGTTTATCTGTACTATTTTGATTGCTTCTAAGACTTCTGATCAGTATGAAGAAGCACTTTGACATAACTTAGGGAGTGAGATCTATGCCGAACAACTTCCTGATACAGGTAGTCCTTGCGTTACGACAGTTCACTTTGTAATAGTTCAGAGTTATGACACAGCCCTCCAAAAGTACTTACGACACAGTGCATGTTTATTTACAACTCTTTGTAACTATTTTAAAAAATCCCTTTAGACTTAATATGCAGTATATTTCCAGAATACTTGAAACCATGTATTCCTGTGGCTGATTAAGAAAAACATTGGAAATGCCTGAATAGCTGCACCATAACTATAAGCATGGATAGGAAATTATTTGCAGCCTGTAGTGTCCAGCATCCAATTTGTGCCCCTTTCGTCACACAGTGAAATTATACTGCTGAAATTGAATGGAAAAAGGAACTCTTTTCAGCAATCCAGTGTTTATATTTTTGGTAAACTTAACAGCATAGTGGAGTTTCTGAAAAGCAAATTTCTTCTATTTTCAGTGCGAATGAAGAGTTGTAGTTTTTTTGGGTGCTGAAAAAGGATTGATTTGGGGCTGGTTTTGCATTTTGAGAGACAGCTAAAGATAGGAAGGGAGGCTGTGTCATCTAATAGCCCTCCCATCCTCATTCATGAACAAATGTCTTCCCTCTGGCTTGTGGTAACATTGTGGTGTCCTGTGACTGGCCAGGTCAGGTTTCTGCTCAAACACAGCCAACTTCTAGGCACACTTTTCTCTGAATTTTTAGTTTATCAGCTCTGTATGAAGTTTATGATTCATTTCTCCAACACAGGAGGTGACCCCTGTGTTTTCTTTTTTGTTTAAAATCTGTTCTGTCATGAAGGATCCATCCATTAGAGAATGATCTATACTTTTGCTCACCTCCATTCCCAGAAGAACAGGGAATATCCACAGTAATTGATGATGTTGTTAACAGAAGGAGAAGAAATAAAACTCATTTTATAGACTAGACACGGCAGCTTATTCTATTGGCTTGAATAATAGATTAAATGAAATTGTGAAATTGACCACAGAAAAATAATTTCTACTTCATCGACTTTATCTTTAAAATCTTTGATACAAACATTCTGTATAAATATTTATTTTTCTGTTGAAGCCATTTTAAAATGAATCAACTAATGCATACTGCATATTTTTCCTGGTTCTATGTATAATAGCTAAATTGAATTATTACATATTGAACTAGGAAAATATGCTATATGTGTGCGCGCGCGTATGTGTGTCTATATACGTACTGTATAATGTTTTTCTATTTATTATCTATGCCAGGCAGTTAATGGAACAAATGAGAAAAGTCCTTTATTTTTTTTAACCATTCAACTAACTAGATTATCACTCGTGTTTTGTTTCCCTATTTCTCTAAGCTTTAAATACAAGATCTTGACTTTAAAACTCAAAGCCAAAATTTGTATTGGTATGAAACCAATCTGAACTAGAAATTAGTGACTCAGTTCACAGTGGAACCTTTTTTTTTCAACCACACTGGAAAGTCTATTATCCTCATAAAGCAATGCAATTTGTTCTCTAAGGGTTATTTTCATCTTTGCTGTGTGGGGTTGGGGGTTTTTTTGGCCAATGGGTCAAACTTCTCTTTTTAAAAAGCAAAAACAATCTCTTCACAATAGAAGCAATGCCTAAACGATTTGCCTATACTTCTGCAGTCCCGTTGATCCTTCTTGTTGAATCCATTAAGAATTATGCATCTCCTAGTGTTGTTTTTTTCAGGATAGACTTATGATTGATATTTGAATCCAGAAGTAGACCTCACCACTTGCACCTATCTGCACCTGCGAGAGTTTGAGTTTCATCATAGTAGATTACTAGCTGACCCGGCCACGCGTTGCCGTGGCTCAGTTT
>JANHFO010002210.1:197833-210265 GCA_032468095.1 Pareas carinatus | reverse complement strand
TTCTGGCACGGAAGTGGTGTGGAATTAGGCCAAACCGGCCTGAATAAAAAGATGGGTTTTTAAGGCACGGCGGAAAGGTCTATGGAAAACAAGCAATGACATAATTGATCTTTATAAATTATGTAGTTGGCGTAATGTGTTTATTTACTTCTTGACTGATAAGGAGCCCCTTGTGATCCAAGGTGATAGCAAGACAATACAAGAAAATGGAGAACGTCTTTAACAAAGCTTTTCATATTAGCTACCAATTCTACTGTCATGTAGATTTTCCATACCTCAGCGAGGGGGAACAATTAACTTATGGAAGGCAATCATAAACTGGATGAAAAAAACCTCAAACAATCCCTTGCTCATTGTTGTTCCTCTTCAATCCCTATCAGCCCATTGGTACAAGCACTTTACTGAAAACAGTCTTCTAAGATTTCAGGCACTGAGCGGAGGCGCTAAGGATCGTTCTGGAGCTTTCTGCAGAAAACCCATGGCTGCATTCTCTTGCTAAGCCGCAAGCTTCTTTCCTTGTGATAAGGGCCTTATTATTTGCACCTACAATATTTCAAACAAGCGTTTGATGCTATGTTCCATTGGTTTATTAGGACATTCACACTCGCTATTCGAAAGATCACACACATAACCAATATCAAATTCATCAACGTTTTTTCGGTTACTGGTAAATACGGGTTTGAGCATGGGAGGCAAGCAGCCACTTCAGGAGGAGCAACTGCAGCAGGGCCAAACAGACCATATCTGAAAATGCTTACATTAAATAGTCCAAAAGATTATTTTTCTGCTAAGAAAAGAAATGGGCGATGCAAGAGGGAAATTCGGGGAAACTACTAGTGAAGTATGTTAACATCTGGACCTCCCATGCCATTCTGTCATCGAGATAACGACAATGGCAGAATAAAAGCCCAAAATGGCAATACACCTAAGGCAAACAAAAAAGGTTGACTTTCATATATTTTCCTCAACTTACAACACGTTCCAAGTTACAACAGCACTTGGAAAAAGTGGCTTATGACCGTTTTTCACAGTTGTGACCTTTGAAGCATCCCCATGGTAATGTGGCCAAAATTGAGATGCTCCACCACGGGTTCATACTTTTAACCTTTGCTGTGTCCCCAAGGTCATGTGATTCCCCCCCTTTGCAACCTTCTAAACAAGCATAGTCAATGGGGGAGCCAGATTCACTTAACAACCATATTACTAGTTTTTAACAACTGAAGTGATTTCACTTAAATGGCACGAAAGGTCGTAAAATGGGAGTAAAATGCACTGAACAAATGCTTCACTTAACAACAGAAATTGGGGGCTCGGTCATGGTGACAAGTTTTGTTTTGTTTTTTTGCATAATTTTATTTTTTTTCCAAAACTTTTTATTGTGTTTCAAAAAGAAAAAGAAAGCAAAAATATAATAATAATAATTATATATATGAATGTATATAAAAAGACCACAAAATGGTACATAAATCTATAAAACTTTTCTGCTTCTTCTCCTTTTTCTCCTTTTCCTTCTTCTCCTTCTCCTCTCCTTCTCCTTCCTTTTTTCCTCATCCTCTTCTTTCATCCTCTTCTTTGCATCCAGTCTTAACCATATTACATAATTAAAGCATATAAATCCCTAATATCTATTATAACATTTATCTATATTTTAATATCAAGCTTTAAAAAGAATTCCCTTATTTTTCCCATTTCTAATTCATCTTTTCTTTAAGTGGGTATTTTGCCTAATTTAATAAATAATTTTCCTTCATTCTCGAAACCTTAATAACGCTTCTATCTTTCTCATCATTAAGTAACGCATCTTATGTTATTAATACATTAATACATTCAATGCATTCATTTTATAACTCTATAATCAATTTCATATTATGTATTTTTTTAAAAAATATCCATAGCAAATCAATAATGAAATTATGTCGTGGGAGCAAGTTGAGGACTACACGTCTAGGTTTTGATTGTGGAGCTCTTTTGCTGCTTTCTTCAACTACCCAAGTCCTTGAAAAAGCAAACTTGTGAAGTTGTCCTGTTCTGGAAGTCTTACGTGTGTTCAGATCAAATGATTATGATGAATTTTTCCTGAAATTCTATATGATGCCGGACATTGTTCAACCGCATAAGGCTTCCTCTCCCACTTGTTTGAGATGACATGACCTGTTGTGAAAGCACTTGCTGGTCTCAGAGGTCTGGTAATGTACTCATGCAACCGCTCTTACTATGTGGTACCAAGGAAAATTTTATAGTACAAAAAATGCATATTGGTGTTCCGCAACTTATCGAGACCAGACTTTCCACTGTTAAGTGAAGCCGTCGTTAAGAGAACTGCACTCAGTTTTATGACCTTTTCCTCCACCTTTGTGAAGCGAATTATTGCAGCTGTTAACTGAATCACCTGGTCGTTAAGCAAATCCAGCTTTTCCCATTGATTTTGTAGGTTGGACGCCAGCTGGGAAGGTCACAATTGGCGATCACGTGCTGCAACGGTTGTAAATACAGTTTAATCACCATTTGAAAGTTACAACGGCACTGGAAAAAGTAACTTATCACCCCCTTTTCACGTTTATGACCCTTGCAGCGTCCCCCGTGGTCATGGGGTTTACATTCTGATGCCTGACAACGGGTTCTTATTTATGACCGTTGCAGTGTCCCTAGTGGTCATGTGATCCCCTTTTGTGACTTCCTGACAAGTAAAATCCCTGAGGAGGCCATATTCACTTACCAGCCTCGTTACAAATTTAACACCTGCAGCGATTCATCCAACAAATGTGGCAAGAAAAGTCATTAAATGGGGCAAAACTCACTTAAACAATACTGGTTATCGCAGGCTAATTCTGCCGACTGCTGGCTGCCAGCAGTTTGATTCTCACTGGCTCAAGGTTGACTCAGTTTCCCATCCTTCCGAGGTCGGTAAAATGAGAACCCAAATTATTGGGGGCCATAGACTGACTCTGTAATCTGATTAGAGAGAGCTGTAAAGCCCTGTGAAGTGGTATATAAGTCTAAGTACTAAGTGCTATTGCTATATGCATTTTTCTGCCCAGAATAAATCCTGACAAACTAAGACACTCTCCCATCACAGTCAATAAAAGGCAGGTGATAGTGGTTTTCCACAAATACATGTGGCATCCATCATTGTTCTGATGGAAGAAATCTGGGTGCTCATCTGAACTGGGTGTCTGAAATAAGACAACAGGTGCGTTGCTGTGGAAAGGAGGTGATCTGTTTATTCGTGAAAACAACAGGCTTGCTTCTGGGGGTAGCTACAGGGAAAATGAGGTACAGAGAGGCTCTTTTATAGGGGGACTGATCCTTGGTGTGGGCTGGAAGGCCGTGGATACGTGTAGTGTCGGTTCTAGTGTGTGACTCTGTCAAAGGTCAACCTTAATTGTCCATCCTTGTTTTTTGTAGGCTTTCTTCTTTGTTGTATAAAAAGATAAAGGTTCCCCCTGCAAATATGTGTTAGTTGTAGCCGAATCGTTTCAAAGCTAAAGAGCCAGCGCTATCCGAAGATGTCTCTGTGGTCAGCATATCTAGACACCTAAGGTGTACGGAGCGCTGTTAACCTTCTCACTGAAGTGGTCCTTATTTTTCTACTTTCATTTTTACATGCTTTCTAACTGCTAGGTTGGCAGAAGCTGGGGCGAGTAACGGAATTCGAACTGCCAACCTTCAACAATCAACACGCTCAGCATCTTTCTGGAGCCCCTTCTTTGCTATATAGGAGCAGCCTGTTGTAGTTTTGAGGAAGTATGAGTTCCTTGTCTGGTTAATTACTTTAGCTCAGGTAAATCTATCAGTTGATTGCTTAAGGGAGGTGTGATCTCAGCAATCTTTATAGCCATCTTTGTTAACATGCATCTATTTGATTGCAACATAGCTTCTTGCCTTGGGCAGCTATAGACAGATTTTTGGGACATTGGAAAAAAGCTTAATTTCTTACAACAAAATTGGAATTATTGCCATAGGTTTTTTTCCTCCCATGCCCAAGGCGGTTTTGCAAGTGTTTTTCAAATCTTTGTGGTTTTGTTCTGTAAAAAAGAATAAAAGATTTATTTGTCACTTTGTTTCTGAAAATAAACTGCCATGAGCTTAATGAAAGACTTTAAATCACCAAGGGATTTAATCAGGCATGCACACTGCACAGCCCAAGCATTTATTCCCTATCATCAGGTCTCCGAAGCATCAGCATCTTGAGTGCTATTTATCGAAATAACCACATGATTCTCATAACTAACACCACAGTATATTTTAACCAAGTTCTAGTGATTTAAAGCAGTGGTCGTCAACCTTTTGGACCTCAGGGACCACCAAATTCATAATTTGAAATCCTGAGAGCCACCAATATAAATTATTTTAAAAGGTATGTACATTTGTAAAATAATGATCAGAGAACTTCCATTTTAATAATATATAAGGCGCTTATTTAATAGTACAAAATTTAAAAAGCTTATTTAATTATAACAATATCATAAATGCTTATTTAATCATAACAAACTATTTAAAGTTTGTTTAATTGTAGAAAAAATTATTAAAGTTAGTTTAATTTTTGCAAGGTAATTGAAGCTTATTTAAGAATTACACATTTTCAGTGTGATATTTGTCCCTGCTTGAGAGAGAGAGAGAGAATGAGAGACACAGAAAGAGAGACAGGCAAGGAGAAAGAGAGAAACAGACACATACACAGAAAGAAAGACAGAAAGAAAGAGAATGAGAGACAGACAGAGACAGAGACAGACACACACACAGTCAGAAAGAAAGAGAATGAGAGAGAGAGAGAAAGAGACAAACAGACTCCCACAGAGACAGACAGACAGACACACACACACACACACACACAGAGAGAATGAGAGATGCAAGTGCAGATGTAACTTCCCATTGGTCTGGAGGGCAGGAAGAGTAAAAAAGAGGGCGGAGAGCCTGGTATCTGTGTCAACAAAGATCAAGGGGGGGAAGGTTTGTAGAGGGGAAGAAAAACCCTCTCGCGCAAGCCTCTCATTGGCTTTGCAAGACACCTGGCGAAGCGTAGGTTTCAGAGCAGGGTAGAAGCCGTGAGGGGCTTGCGCTTATTTTCCCCCGAGGCTGCTCTGGAGTGGGGTTGTGTGAAGGAGGTGGAAAGCAGATTTTCCCATTCTCTGGGCGCTCACTCAGGCTTGGGACGACTAGTCAATAAATAAAATAAAAGGGCACGGCGTTGTAGGACTTCCAGGGTGGGAGGGAACCTGAGCCCATGCTGTAGTTTCTCAGGTGGAGAATCACGAAGATTGCTCTGTGTGGTGGCCCTGGAAGCCCAGAGGAGGAGATGGAAGTCGGGGAGAGAAGATCCTCAGGATGGCCCACGGGCCGCCTTGCGAAAAGTGTCTCTGCAGAGGGTGGGAACCCGGATATGCATGGAAAGTGCTGTGCCCGAACTTGGGAATGCCCCTTTTAACTGAATGGAGGAGTTCGCTCTTGAGCAAATCCCTGGGAAACCTCTACAATGTTTAGCGGTTGTTGCACAGGATCAGAAATTCTCCTCTCTGCTTAAGGGTTACTATGGTCTGATGGGGTTACCATCAGCGGTGGCTTCTTCTCTTTCAGAATATAGTTAATATTACGATTACCGCTCTTTCCCCTCCCGGCCACGCTTCTGCCGGCAACGGGCCGCAATCGCCCACCCTCGAATAAAACCTGGCTCTCTCCCCTCCTGCTATCCACCGGCGCCCCTTACCTCATTCAGAAGTCAGGGCTGGAGAGAAGTCGGCTGGGCTGGAAACTCTGGGGCTCAGAATTCACGCGCTTTTGGCCAGCTGAGAGGCGCTTTGGAAGTGCTTTAGGTAGCCACTACAGGCGGATTCAGAGCCCTGGAAGCAGCGCAGCTGCGCATGCCTCCCTATCTCTGCTGTACCAAAAAATTCAAAAAAATAGCCAGATTTTCCTGGCGGACCACCAAAGTTTTCTCACGGACCACCCCTGGGCCACGGCCCATAGGCTGGTGACCACTAATTTAAAGAACAACAGGATATCTGGCAAAGGGTGGAAAATTCCTTTTTATTTTTATGAGAATCTTTATTTAGCTTGGCATCAGAAAATTAATAACATTGGTTCAGAGACTGTTTGCAGTATAAACAAAGGGAGAGAAAAACCAAAAGAAATAGCTGGCACGTGTATTTGTGTACAAAATTCTAAGCACTTATAAGCTGCGCATTTATTTTGAAAATGTGCCTTTGGCATTCTATTGTGGAGTGAAGAGGAAATTTCCACTCCAGTCCGACCAACTCCGCCCCCCCTCCCCAGGCGGGAAAATATGTTAGCTGATTGGCTGGCTTTGTCCCTTGAATAATATAGGGGAGAAGGCCAGCCAACAGCCCTTGCGTGTTGGATCAGACTTATTTGCAATAAGGAGCTGAAGCTGCTGTTCTGTTTGCCTCCTTTCCAAACCCACACTTCATTCCACATTCAAAATTCTCACGTGTTTTTCCCCATGAGGTGCATATGTTGGGCCTCAAGGACTATGGATTGTACTGAAAAATTTTGAACAAAGTAAGCTTTGATTTGGATGTGGATTTCAGGTTCTTCTTTGAAATTGGTATATTTCTACAGTATTAGATTTTTCATGTGACAACTTTCCCCCCCACATTACTAAGTCTGGTTTATTTGAATAGCATCGCAATCGAATATTCCTAAATAAAAGCAATTGGCCTGTTAGATTAGCCTTGCTAGTTTCTCCCCTCCCTCCCCCTATATCTTCTTCCTAATTTTGACCTCTGGTTATGTGATTTACTGCCTAGCCTAATTGAGACCACAATTTCTGTTCCTGGCCCATTTGACAGAAAGCCAAGCTGCTAGGCCTCATTGAAATGGTTCTGCCATCCATCTGTTTGAGGACCAATTTAATTACAGTGGTATATAAACGTAAAAACAAACAAACATATAATCTACCAGGCAGACTGCAAATTTAAAATGAAATTAGAATCCATTGCAGCTACTTCTCTCCCTATCTTCCTTCTAAAGTGAGATAAAGATGGCGGGTCTGAGGACCAAGAGAGATGGCATGCGGCCAATTCCCCTCCTCCCCAATTCCCCTCCCCCCTCCACACTCCATACTGTTTTTGATTGTAAAGTTTAATTTTAGATCAATTTAAGTTTTTTTATTTCCCCTACTTTATGTTAATTGTACACCGCCCTGAGTTCTTCGGGAGAAGGGCAGTATATAAATCAATCAATCAAACAAACAAACAAACAAATAAATAAATAAATAAGATTTTGCAAGGAATACTGTATGCCAGAATACTAGGTGAACCTTGGATTCAAGATATTCCTCAGAATCCAAACAATTCCCCCCTTTTCTATAATATGCAATTCATTATGTTTTTTCAAATTTCATAGAAACAAGCATTGTCTGAGGACATCCAAATCTGCAGCGGAAATGGAGGAATAATTTTAATGATATTTTTATTTTTCTGTTCACCAAGAACTCTGCAGATTGGTATTGGCATATGTCAAAATAAGACTTGCAATCAATCAAATGTGATCTCGAGTCAGCACTGTGATGCCATGATAAAAAACATCAAGAAGCTTTTTTAGACCAAACAGAGATTCAAATTCAGGAATGAACCGTACCCCTTTATTTTTCATTAATCAGAGCTCAGGGTTTCCCGAACTGTCAGGTGTGCATTTCTCAGGGAGATGCAGACAGAGCCCAGGTGAGGTGTGAAGAACCTTTTGGTAGTACATTGTTACACTGAATCTCCCTTTCCCTAAGTTTCATTGTACTGTTTTCTTTGTTCACTTGTGCTCGTTTTACCGGTTGGATTTTTAATGGAAGTGTGTACATTAAGATTACACTAAAGGGAGGTGCGATGACAAAAGCTTGAAAACCCCTGTTCAAAGCTGCCAATTCAGGTTTGAAGTACGGATCGTTCTTGACTTACAACAGCTCATTTACTGACTGTTCAAAGTTACAAAGGCACTGAAGGGACTTGTGACCGTTTTTCACACTTACGGCCATTGCAGCATTCCCCAGGGCCACACAATCAAATTTCAGATGCTTGGCAAGTGGTTCATATTTATGAAGGTTTCAGTGCCTGGGATTCATCTTGCGACCTCCTGACAAGTCAATGGGGAAGCCAGATTCACTTAATAACCATCTTGCTAACTTAAACAAATGCAATGACTCCCTTAACAACTGCGGCAGGAAAAGTCGTAAAATAAGGGCAAACTCACTTAACAAATGTTTCATTTAATTAAATCAATTTTGGGCTCAATTGTGGTCCTAACTCAAGGACTCCCCTTGAAGTGCACCCGGAGACTCCAGCTAGTTCAGAACGCAGCCGCGTGGGGGATTTTTGGGGTGAGTGGGCATACCCACATAGCTCCACTCCTGCGCGAGCTTCACTGGCTACCATGGTCTTTCAGGTGCATTTCAAAGTGTTGGTGACCACCTTTAAAGCATTCCATGGCATAGGGCCCAGTTACCTGCAGGACCGCATTCTACCCATTCATACCTTCTGCCGACCCACACGCTCCCACAGAGAGGGCCTCCTCAGGGTGCCGCCAGTCAAGCAATGTCGGTTGGCGACCCCCAGGGGGAGAGCCTTCTCTGTGACGGCACCCACCCTCTGGAACGATCTCCCCCCTGTTATACGAATGATTCCTGACCTTCGGACCTTCCGCCATGCCCTGAAGATCCACTTGTTTCAACAGGCCGGCTTGGGATAGCCGCGCCCTGATCCCCCTATGCTAATTGGGGTTAGAGTATTTTAAATAGGTTTTTATTTTTTAATCTGGATACCATTTTACTGTTCCCCCTATAATTAGGCACTATTTAATGTTTTTATTATGTTATTAGTTATATGTTTGTATTGTGTTCTTAATTGCCTTAAGCCGGCCCGAGTCCTTCGGGAGAGGGGCGGGATATAAATAAAATTTCATTCATTCATTCATTCAGGAATTCATGATACTTCATTACATTCTTCTCTTTCATAGCTAGAAACAACCAATGATAAACTATGGGTGATTTAGCAGCTGGAGTGAAAACCTGCTATCTCAAGTAAAATGAAAATTAGCAAAGCAGCAGAAGTGCATTCCTTTCAAAAAGTGAAGGAACAAGTAGGAAGTCATGAACAAAAAGGAATAATTTTAAAAAAATGTTTCACGTGGATCTTGAATCAGGGATGTGATTGTGTTTCTAAAGGCATGAGTTGTACCAACTGTGTTGCTTTCACAATCCTGATAAAGGTGAGTCAGGACACCCTTCAAAATGAATACAATTTTTAAAAGAGCATTTTGTTATGTCTAAATTTATGTGCATTGATACCTTTACCTTTGAATATATTCCGTTCATGCAGAATGCTTCACATCTTTTCTCAAGGTGTTCCAATCAGGAGAGGATTTTCTAAGAAAACAGCTTACACTCAAACCAAAATGCACACAGAACAGGAGCAGTTTAAACGTGGAAATGCTGGAGAATATGACAGTTAAAGAAAGTTTTTCAGCCAGGTAGCGGTTCTTGGTTTCCTTGGATAAGGTGCACAAAACCATCAGGCTTTATTGTTCTGTGCAAACTGTATGCTAATTCAAGCACACAGAGCTGATCATAGACAAGGAATTTAATTTCTCATGTTGGCAACAAATTTATATTCTTGCTTGCATAATACAGTTTGCAGCAATTAAGGTTCTGTGAATTCCTAGTATCCGTCACCATCTGGAGTTGCTTCCCATCAACCTTCCTGGTTTCCTTTTCTTCAGAATTCACTTTTGCTTGCCCTAGCAGCTCTGCCCAAACATGCTCCTTATATGCGATTATTTTATGTCCTGGTTACAAGATGCATCTCTGGATTCTTATAAAAATCAAGGTACATGTTCAGTGTTTTTGCAATTTGAACAGGTAGCATTCGGCATTTGATATATTTCTCTAGAATGGTGGAATAATTCACAGAACTAACAAGGAATTTCTGCCTGTGATTGGTCTTAATTTTGGAACACACAGAAACAGTGCGAGTGCATTTTGTTGGCTTTTTGAGTAACTTTTACTGAACATGATTCATATGGAAATGTTACTCATTTCTGCCATTACGCAACTTTCTTCTTGAGCATTTTCACAAAATCTGGCCATGGGAACAGTTTTATTCAATGTGAAAACTTCCTGCTGCAAATATTTATCATAACACTGATTTGTGTCTGCAGCTCCTCATCATTTGATTACCAATCACTCATGCTTCTAAGTTTTGATCA
Source organism: Pareas carinatus (assembly GCA_032468095.1). Classification (NCBI taxonomy): domain Eukaryota; kingdom Metazoa; phylum Chordata; class Lepidosauria; order Squamata; family Pareidae; genus Pareas; species Pareas carinatus. The sequence goes on along the minus strand of JANHFO010002210.1, from coordinate 200,056 downwards.
TGCAGCTAATTCTATAAGTGGATTCATTAGATGCTTGTATGTTTTGTCCAAATTTCAACCATTCCATCACATTTTTTCATGAAGTGTCCAAAGTACCTCTAACTACCACATATCATTACAAGAGCATTATGTACACTGCCTTGAGTTGCACAAAATAATGGCAGGATATAAATCTAGCAAAGAAACAAAGAAACACTATTGACATTTATTTGTTGCATGCTAGTATTCTGAAGGCGAATATACGTGTCCCCGGATAATGTTGCAGGATCCTATCTGGGTTGGTCACTGGAACCAGAGTTTGGCCTTCCAAGCTTTCAGACTGCAAGAACACAAGCAAGTGGTCAGACAAGGAGACTCAAACTCATTGGTAACCTCACACTGCAATAAACAAAGACATACATTCAATTTTGCAGCTACTAAAATTGTTGGATGAGCAGGCACAAAAACAGCCAGGGAGGTGATTGAAGCCTGGGAAACAGTCCCCCCCGTCAATCAATAGGAATGCTGATTTATGCCCAGCTTATCAAGTACTTAGAAGGCGGGGCATGGCAGCACAAGGAAACAACAGCCAATGACTTAATCGTCAGCCACCAACATCCGAATCTACATCTAAAAAAACCACACACAACAGCCACTATATAAGTATCACACACAGACCAGTAAAGAGTACACATAGAAGTTCTCTGAGGATGGACTCCATCATGAGTCTAAATCTCTGGTCCTGATGACCAGCCCAGATTGGATCCTGCAGTATTTTCCATGTTATTTCCCTAGATTTTTCAGACTTCATATCCAGAACAAATAGGGGCTTCAGCACAGTGCTCTTTCAGTTGAGAGTTTCCTGTTTACACGTTCAGCCCATGTTATTGCTTTCCTGCTTAATGCAGTCAAGGGGATGTGCTTCTTATTTGCTCAACCGTGGATTGGTTAGGGAAATGGATGTAAAATTACAGATTATACTGTCAATACTGGATTTGTCTTGAAATACTGGAAAGGAAAGCAAAAACGATAATTAAAAAGCCCACAAAGAAGACAGCTGATTTAAGGGGCAGTAAAATAGTAATCCTATCAATGTTGAACTGAAAAGAAATAATGGATTCAGAAGTGTCAACAGGAAGGTCTTAATTAACATTGAAAGGCCTTACAGGAGGTTTCTATTGACAGAGAAAAACATTTGTATATAATATAGTTTTATACACAGACGTTAAAGTTTTTAATTAGTGAATTGAATTTTGGAAACTCACACTATGGAGAATGCCAGGTAGCCATATTTTTGCTACTACTACCACATTCATATTGGGAGCACAAGGGTGCTTCAGGGTTGAAAGGATTGAACAGTGACATCACTGTTGCCTGGGGAACGCCCAGTCGAGGGCTCCTTTCATATCCTCTTTAAATGTCCCACCAAAGGGGTATCTACCTACCTACTTGTGGTCACCTGCTTTCAAACTGCTGGGTCAATAGGAGCTGGAGCAAGTGACGGGAGCTTAATACATCACGCGGCAACCAGATTTTGAACATGAGCCTGTCAATCATCAGCTCTGCATTCTAGCCTTGTGAGTCACCATGCTCCTATCACATTTTTGCTGAAACTCAGGTTAACCTCATCCATCTTGTTCTAGGAAGCCTAGGATCCTTTAAAAGTTGAAATCTAGATAAGTAGGTTATGTGATCTAGCATTCTTCAAAAGCAGTTCTGCTGCTTTAATAATCCACTCCAAAACTGCATACCAGTTCCATGCATATTATTCCAGTTGGTTATAAAACCAGGGTACAACTAGTTCACTTCTGTGTTCATGTTCCTTATTTGCATTCACTGCTGTCTGTAAATCATGCTACGCAAATGCCTGATGCCCAAGGGTTTCAGGTAGACAAGTTCAGACTTACCATCTGTAATAGCAACAGAGCTCCTAGAGGGTTTTTCATTTGGAATGCACTAAAGATTGGGGAATGGCTCTTTGAGAATGACTCTATCTTACAAAATAATTGAACAAGAAGAAATCCCTCAAGATGTTGATGAATATTGGCTAAACATGCCAAGATAACTTCTAGGCTAGTCATTGTTTTCTACACTATGTTGGGGTTTGGGGTTTAAAGAAAGCATTTTTAAAAATTATTTTCCATTTGTTTATGTCTTATTCTGATTCTATAGAAAGAAAGAAAGAAAGAAAGAAAGAAAGAAAGAAAGAAAGAAAGAAAGAAAGAAAGAAAGAAAGAAAGAAAG
>JANHFO010002210.1:151968-168724 GCA_032468095.1 Pareas carinatus | reverse complement strand
AAATGCACATTTGTGTCCCCCATTTTCAGATTCTAGTTTGCCAAAATGCCACGTGACAGCCCTCAATTGTTTTCTCCTATTCGATTTCTAGAATGTGTTTATTTCTGGAAAGCTGACACCGCCAGAATGTTGTTTACCCACTTCCCTTTCTCCTAAGGTCATGAGATTCAGGATGGAGTCCTTCAGCATATTTATTTATATTCAATCTTTGTTTTTTATATATATAAATATCTCAAAATGGCAAACATAACCAATACTCCTTCCTCCTCCTGTTTTCCACAGCTCTGTGCCATGGGCTGGGCTGAGGAAAGAGGGGCTGGCCTTGAAGTCACCCAGCCTGTTTTCATGCCCAAGGAAACCCAGGTCTCTGGGTGGTTTCTAATCCCGCGCCTTAACCCTGGCCTAGACCAAGGGGGCAACGTCCTACTTGTAAAAATAAAAACCACTTCTATTTTCTATTTTAGACAAGGGATACCAAGGGAAGCCGCACTGCAAAGCACGTGTTAGCAAACCAGACCATGTCCCGAGATCCATTCTGGGCATTGCAGCGATTTAAGACCATAGTTACATCACGGTGATGAGCTTCATACAAGAAACGACGGGAGACCGCGAATAAACCCCGGGCATCCCGAGGCTTGGAGACGGACGATGAGCTGATTTACGCAACGCGCTTAAGATAGTTGCTCTTTGCCCGTGCGACTTTTGTGTAAATCGCGGCTTCATTTGCGCAAACCACAGCCTGGTCGCGCAATTCAGGGGTTTTCTGCATCCCGCGGATGGGGCTGAGCATGGCTGGCATGCGGATCGTGGTTTGGGGACCCCCCTGAGCCAGTTCATAGAGTTAGCAGGATACAAAACCGACACAGGCAAAGGGCGAGGCTGGAGAGTCACATCCGCACCCAGCGACATTCACGTGACGCAAAGCTCCGACGTCCGGCCCACACCTAAGAGCCCAGTTCCCCCCCCCTCCACCCCACGCCTCGCATGCGCACTCGGGAGCAAGTGTGCTCGCTATCTGGCCGCCTTGATGTAGGTGGTGGTGCTGCTGCTTTGGGGAAGGCGTTGGGTTTCCGCACGCTGACGCCATACGGTAACATCTCAGGGGAGAACTGAGCGGCTTCCGCAGTGAGAGTTTGGTGCGCCTGCTGCAGGTAGGTTTGGGGGGTGGGTGGGAGGCAAAAGAAGGTTTAATGATGGTCTAATGAAAGATCCCGGGGTGGATCCCAAAGATGCTCCCCCAAAATACCGTTTTGTTTTGTTTTGTTTTTCCTTGAAGACGTTTCGCTTCTCATCCAGTGGGGGAAAAAAATCACCTTTGGATGACCGAGAAAGAATCTCCATAGACAGTGCGGAAGGGATTGTCGGGGTGTTTTCTACACCAGCAAGGAGCCCCCCCCCCAAGAAGTTAAGGGGGGGGAGAGAAATAGATGTATATAAGGGTGTAGCAGCAACAGTAGCAGCAACTTAACGTCCTTGAAGGCGGTTTGCACTCTTGGTTGTGTTTTTCTTGCTTGCTCTCTGCCGAGGATATCAAGATTTTCCGGTAATTTTTCACATCAACCCTGAAAGGTAGGACGGTGGCTCCTTGGGGCAATAGGAACGGGCTGGGATTCCCCGGTTAATATTACGCCTGAATGTAGTGACTTGTTACTGCGGAGTATTGTTAGCAATCGAAATAGGGGTTCGGCCCTGAGGATGAAGATCGCTTGGCCTAACATATCTGGAAAGGGATCAGAGCCGAGGTAGCTGAATCCCGAATCGCGTTTTACAGAACAAGTCCGAGCATTCAGGAGGAAATTAATTCCTCATTGGAATTCTGCCCTGCCTCTGGTTGCTTCTGTCAGTGGAACATTGAATGGTTTCCGAAGGATTGATAGGTGCATCGTGGTCCTCATTTTTCCTGCGGTGATGCAGTGGTTGGGCTTAACCGGGAGAAAAGTTTTACAATCCAAGTATTGTTTTTCAGGCAGAAGAATGAACCCGCTCTGTTGTTTGTCTTGGTTTGGAGCCAAAGCGGGGGAGGGTGCTGTTGGGTGAAGGGTTGAAAAGGTCCGTGGTTCCCCCAATCGTTTTATAATAGAAGCTGTGTTGTAGCCACAGCAGCTGCGTTTCCTCGGTTGCAACTCCCAAGTTGCAGGATTCCAGAGCGGATTGCTTTTGTTCACCCTTTCTTTGCATTGCAATGGCATCATTTTAGTCCCACCTTGGCTTATGAACTTTTTTCATGTAGCTTGTCCTGTTGCAAAGGCTGTTGGGATGCAGCTCAGGACGGTGCTTCGCATTTTAGGCTCGGCTCTACAGTTTCTTTCAATTAAAAAATGACTAATTTAGTTTTAACTGTTATAGAGGTGCGGTTAAAGGAGAGATGTGGTGGAGAATGTTCCCTAAAATGTTGTCATTGTTATTTTTCTATTAAAAATATTAAAACCTGAGCTTAATTCCAAAGTAGGCTGTCAACAGTTACACCAATGATCTTGCAGCCACCTTCCTTGGTATTTATCCAATTTTCTTCTTTTTTAAAAAAAAGAGATTAACTTTCAAAACAATTCTTTATCAAATTCAAATATTTTATACGTTTATCAAAATATTAAAAAAACAAGTACAAAGAAAAATGAAAACAATGGGAAAATAAGGAGGAAAAAGAGAAGAAGAAAAAAGTGTAGGGCAAAAGGGAAAAGAACAAGAAAAGTATTGGCTTCTGACTTCTTTAGATATCGTCAAATAAGGTAATAACATAAAACCTCAACTGTTTATTTTTATAAATACTAGCCATTTCTATAACAACAAAGCCCATCTTGATCAGCAAAACCTAAAATCAAAGTTTCAGTTTTTTTCCCCACCTCAAAACAATTCCTAAAGAAAATACAGTCATGAGAAGCTGGAATGCAGTGAAGATCAGGTTGATCTTCAGTATCAGAATGCATTGGGTGAAAGAAAATGGAGCTGATTGCAATTAAACGTAGTGCTTGATAGTAGGCCTATTTCCCCAGGAAAATGGATAGGAAATTAAACTGGATGATACAGACCAAGTCGAGGGCAAAAGTAGTGGCAGAGGACCACTTCTTACCTGATCATGAACAATATTTGGGGTGCGCCGGTGATTCATTCCTCAAATTTCAGCTGTCCTTGCCATCCTCCAAAGATTGCCTAATACATTATCTAATTTATTGAAGAAAACTCAGTGTAACCCCCCCCCAGCCACATACACATGTCCTATACAGCCTGTCTAAAAGCATTTCCGAATTTGGCAGTCTCTGAATACACGGAGTACAACAATTTGGGGAAGGTTTCTCAAGAAAATAAAAACACTTTCAACTTCCTCAAAGGAGACAAGTCTAATGAGTTCAGAAAGTTCACTTCAGTTGCTTTATCGTTTTATGTACATCACAGTTCACTTATTTTATAACTTGTAAACATATTAAATGGTGTACATGTGGAGGGAAAATGGCTACTTCCATAATGTTACAAAAAAATTATCCATGATTACTTGATACTGGTTGACTGTCCTTATAGCTAGCTGCCTTTTATGACTCCAGAAGTATATCTTCAGTCAGATATGGACCTCTCCAGATATTTTAACCCTGATAATACTCTCTTGAAGTGATGGGTACTGTAGTCCAAAATATTAGGAAAGCATTGGGTGTCCTTCCCCACCATAATCCTTATCTTGTTCTTAAATAGGATTATAGAACAGGCTAATCTTGGATAATTTGAATATCTCCCTTCATAATTATACAGTGATAAATCTTTTGTTTAGCTAAGATAATCCACTGTGAATCCTCCTCCCAAAAAATAAGAGAAATGTGCAAGATCTGGTTGAATCTTTTGAGATGTTTTCCTTCAAAATTTGGATTATTTGATGGCATACGTTTTTAAGACTGTGTTGTCCAGGTAGGATTTCTGCTAATGGTGGAAGACTCTTATTTCTCTACTTTACTTACAGCTTATGTGGGGTTATCCTGGATATTAGTTGCAATGGGGTCTTTCCACTCGGTGAACACAAGTAACTATTGCTCCAGGAAGCAGAACGAGAACGAGGAGGATTTGCTGACCAATAAAGACCGAGAAGAAGATATTGCCAAGTTTCCGTATGTGGAGTTCACTGGAAGAGACAGTATCACCTGCCCCTCCTGTCAAGGCACTGGCTGCATTCCCACAGGTAATATTATTTGCCCTGCTTTTATTGAATGGTGAGTCCTTTTGGACTTGAATATCATGGCCCTAGACTGCCAATCTTTCCTCACTTCCTACCTTCAGCATTTACTACTGCTGTTCCATGTTCTACCTCAGAGAAGTCAGGATGACTTTTGAAGAACCACTTTCTTGCCAGATGAATGGATGATATTTAAAAATTCCTTTCCATTCTGCGATTGGCATGTCTCCTTGATATAACTTGGTTTGCATGTATTGAACTACTTGCTTGCTCTACAAGGAATCCTTAGTGGGGTGTTTATCATTTGTTGCTTTGATTGACACGAGGAATGATGGATGACATAATGGGGTTAGGGTTGTTTGGGGAATTTTGTTTCAGGGCCGAATGTGGGCTTGACGTTCTCACAATCTCTTTACTATGGAGTTCTATAATCTTATCACTAGTAGGCCTCATCAGGACCTGGTTTTGAGAATTTGTTCTATCTCAGTTTGTCTTATTTACATGACATGGGTTATTTGAGGGACTGCCTTCCTGATTACATCTGCCCATCCTACCAGATCCAGCAGAGAGAGCATGCCGTGTATCATGTTAATTAGGGAGTTTTAATTAGTAGGTCTTAAGAGTCTGGCAATTTCTGCTGTGCCTCCCCTCGTCCCTGCTTTATGAAATCCCATTTTCTACAAAGTAAGGCTGGCCTCATCCCTTGTAACTTTCTGGAGGTCGTCAAGACCTGGTTGAGGCCTAGGGGTCCAGGGGACTGGTGAAATATTGGAATGGCTTTTTAAAGTTCCTAATATTAATATTGTTTAGAACTTTGTCATATGCCATCTGGAGTCACTTGATTGTGAGATGAGCGGCTATATAATATGAACGAATAAATAAAATCATCTTGATTCTTTTCCTCCCATCCCTGCCCCCATTTGTTGCCACAATCACACACACAATTGCCAGTGCCCTTGAGGTTGATCTGCCTGAAATCAAGCCCCCCCTCGCAGATGAAAGCTTTGAAAGATCTGGTTTTACATATCACACTAAGGCATAATGTAGTTTCCTTGTGGTATGAAATGCTGCTGTTTTGGACTTGCAAATTGTGGTTTACGGCTTAGAATAACAAGTGAAACCAGCCTGGATCTACTTCTGTCAGCCTCACATTGCTGCTGGCATTAGATGCAACGTCTTTTGTCTGGTGCCTGAGACTTATAATATCACTAGTATATTGCATCTAATCAAAAACAGTGGCTTAGAGACCTTAGCTTTATTACTGCCACAGGAAGGGAAATCGTGCTTAAGCCATTTCCATCTGTTTATTTAGATTGAAAATCCCTGGAAGACCATATAGTTTTGTGCTCAAGAGAGGTTCCTGTGTTTTACTAAGCTTACATGTTGTCTTTTCTTGTTATCAAGACAAAAATGTGACTTTTAAAATGTGTTCTTCACTTCCTCTCACAATGCATTTAAAGTAAAACACTAAAAATGGTCTTTTCTCACTGTGACACAGAGAGGCTGATACTCATGGTTATTATTGCTTTTGTCTCCAGAGCAAGCTAACGAACTGGTTGCTTTGATTCCATATCATGATCAGAGATTGAAACCTCAAAGAACGTAAGTATTTAGGAAGAATAAATTCTTTTTCTTGTGTAACACATAGAATTTGAGCGTGCATGAAACAAATGAATATCCAATTTGTGCTTTCAACTCCACCCATATCAGTTGAGAATGCTTGGAAATCATTTTGATCTTCAAAATGTCTGGGTGCTTCTGGTTTATCACTTAATGTGACCAGGCTGCCAATATAATTTGCTATCCTCAGTTTGTCCCTATAATTACCGAGTGATTTCCAGCATCTTAATGGGATGTAATGTCATTTTTTTTCAAAGCAGCTTAGAGCCATCCACTCACTCACTCACTCCAGTCTGATCATTATTACTTTGAATAGGTATCATTTCAAATAATGTAAGTCTTAGATGTGGAAATGTCCTTGAACAACAAAGAGAGAGTAGCATGTCTATGGAGAGAGACATTTTCATGGACTGAACTGGGAAGTATTACTTTTAGGATAAAATTTCATGAAGGGAATATTTTAGATTAGAGTTTCTCAACTTTGGCAACTATTAAGATGTCTGGACATCAACTCCCAGAATTCCCCAGTCAGCATGCTGGCTGAGAAATCTGGAAGTTGACATCCAGACTATTTGCTAAGCTTGAGAAACACTGCTTTAATTGAAACAGGGCTAGGAACTTGATGTTTTTTTGTATTCTACTGCCTCACATTCTTCAGTATTCCTATTTATACATTACATAGAATGAGCCTGTTGAGAACTGGAATTAGCACTAGGAAGAGAATTCTGGGTTTGAAATTTTCATTTTCCTCACTGAAATCTTCTTTGAAAATGATTAGTATGAACAGCTAAGGCAGTTTTAAGAGTAGTAGTTTGTAACGGAAAGTTTAAAATAGAGGTTATCTTTAATTTCAAAAATTCCTTCTTAGCTTTATCTCCTATGTTCTCAATGAGATTAGCTGTGAAAGTGGGAAATTGATTGAAGACTTAGCCATGGCATAGGAAATCTTATGTTTTCAGGCTAAGATGAAACATTTTGTCAGAACTCTGTTTGCATCTCCAGAAAAGCTAAGATGCATTTTAGAATGGCTGAGTAGATTCCTATGTGCGATAAAGTAATTTTCTAGATTTTACGACCTAAGATCTGCAGACTCTGACTTTGGCAAATGGTAAACAACAATACAGTGTTGAGATGCATTAATGAATTAAACATTAAGTAGACTGTCTTCCAGTTCTGCAGTTAAGTAGAACACGAAACCTTTTGTGATATATAGCAAGACCTTCCTGCAGGACTTGAGCAGAGCAAATTGCCTGAACTGTTGGCCTTGTCTCTTTCAGGAAGCTCTATGTCTCTGTGTCAGTGCTACTGTGCCTTCTGGCGTCAGGCTTGGTGGTCTTCTTTCTCTTTCCACATTCAGTGCTTGTGGATGACAATGGCATCAAGGTGGTTACTGTCTGGTTTGATGAAAAAAACTCCCTAGTCATTCTTGCCATCACGGTAAGGTCCAGTACATTAACTTGATAAAGTCAGATGGCCCAGGGTAACTAGAAATCTTCTTTTCAGCAGTTTTCCTTCCTTTCTGTCCTGTCTATAGGCCACCCTTCGAATCCGGAATTCCAATTTCTATTCCGTAGCAGTAACCAGCTTGTCCAGTCAGGTGCAATACATGAACACTGTGGTTGGGACCCAACAAATCAACAACGTTACTCGTATCCAGCCACTGAGCGATCAACTGGTATGGCCATTATTTTACATGAAACTAAGACCTATGGAGAAAAGGACTAGGTGTGGTGAGAATAATTACAAGGATTTTTTTATGAGGCAAAGCACCTGGGTTTTTTTTTTGCCTGAATGCAAGATGGAGGAAACTGCTATCGTTTTGCCTTTCAGCCCCAAACTAGGCAGCACCCTTTTTTAAAAATAGACCTCAAAGAGGTTTTACAAGCCAACAAAGAAAAGGAAGCTCAGATAGTCATTTCTAGCTTATTCGGATCTCCCTTTCTTTCTTTGTCGGCTTTCTTTGTAAAACCTCTTTGCTGTCTATAATAACAGATAATCTTGTAGTTCATGGGTTCCCGACCTTGCCAACTTTAAGACACTTGAACCTCAACTCCAAGTGTTATTTTATTGACAAGACAATAAATGGGAAGCTTGGTAACTCCTAAGTGCTTATGATCTGTGACAATTAACGTGCTGCTTACATCTGAAAATATAAAATAGTTGCTCATTTAGTACCAGTTTGACTTGTAGATTGATTATTAGTATCCTATTAGTATCCTTATTAGTATCCTATTATGGCATGAAGGCTGTACTTTATAACATGATGACGTGATGAATGTACTTTTATGATTGTGATTGTATTCATGATTAAGATCGCGGTTTGTCAATTGCTGCTCATACGTACATGACATGATGAATGTACTTTATGATGATGAATGTATCTTATGATTGCAATCATAGTTTGTCTATTGTACGTATATAGGTACAGAGCATGTACACCTGAGACAAATTCCTTGTGTGTCCAGACAGACTTGGCCAATAAATTCTTTGATTCTCTTGACTCAAAATAGACCCCATATTTATTCTGAAAAAAATATGCAATGCCTGACTTTATTTGTTGTTCCCCCACCTCATTAAAAAGGAGAAAGATAATCTAAAGGTTGAGAGCATGTGGGGACATGGGAGACTTATTGTGTGTCTGGAAGGCATTTTTGTGACTGGTACCATTCACTATGACAACCTCTTTGTGAAGACACAAACACTTGCTTCAAAGTCATTTACTGTTGATGGCTTATAATTAATGCACGACTTGTGTTTTTCTAGGTGAATTTCACCATGAAAGCTGAAATGGGTGGACCTTATGTATAGTGAGTAATCTGTGTTTTTACTGTAATTTGCTGTGAGATGGTTGCCATTGCTAAGTTCCCTAATAAAGTTTCATCTAACTTAACTTGCACCTGCGGTAGAACTAGAGTAGTTCCCTCTATGCTTGAGGGCCAGTGGATGGGTATAATTTATGTGTAAGCCTTCACTTATGTTCTAGATTTCCAAGTATCATCTCTGCTTTCTCCCATTCGGCCAAATTTAAAAGCTTTTTCCTTGCATGCTTTCATGTTAATTAAAAAAAAAATTGGGAGTACGTTCCAGATACTTCAGAAGCCATAATCTTTCTCATTGCTTCAAACCACTGAAAGAACCAAACCTATTTGAAATATTTTAATGGTATGAAAATTATGTGTAAAGTATGTATCTTCTTAGTTGTTTCAAAATTTATTCCTAAAAAGACGTTGTACTGGCTATGCCATGTCCTGGATATAGAACAATAGTTTTGAAAATTTCTTGCATTTAATTGTCTAAATTATTTTAAGGTTTTGTGATTTTTCCTCGCTCTCTCTTTAGTTTCTTCTGCACGCTACCAAAGATCCGAGTGCACAATATTGTGATTTTCATGAGGTGTGTAGCTCTTACGAATTTTTTTTATCTGTGTTATCTCTTGGATTAGAAACACATTCCTTCTTCCTGTTTTATATTTCTAAATATAAATCCCTAATCCTTATCTATTTATGAATTCATTTTCTAGTATTGGAGAACAGTCGCAAAATTATTTTTTCTTAATCCCCAGAACCCTCTTTAATAATTCTGCTGGTTTTTAATAGCACAGTTGCCAAAAGCTGGCATTATGGTTCACTCTTTTTTAAAAAACAACTAGAAAAGGCAATCGAACAGTTATCTATATTCTGAAATTAGTTTTAACACATTTGTAATAAAACTCTCTCCAAAAACAGCAATCCTCTCCTTCCACATGTAATGCCTTTTGCTTACTGCTTTCTTGTAAAAACATCCAGTGAACAACCAAAGGTTGGCATGAACAGAGATTTGTTGAGTCCTTTATATGTTAGTAGGTCCCAGATTACTCTCTAAAATTGACCACTTACCAAATGTGCTTTCTGCTGAACTGTTTCTGGGCTTCTGAAGGGGAAGAGAAGAGTGGAGTTGCAGGAAATTTAAACCAGGGGAGAAGTCTAGATTCCTCTAGATTTTGTTGGGTCTTCCTACCAGCTTTGGTCTCCATGACAAATGGTAAAAGATGGCAATGTTCGATTCCCTTCCTCCTTTACTTTAAATGGAGATAGTTTTATTGATATGTACAATGTTGCCCTGATAACTTTGCAGATGTTTGGTTTTTTTTGAATGGAGCTTTAACCTGGGCATTGTCCGGTGTGGAGCTACCGTATTTGTATGTTCAATAATAAAAACATTCTGGCTCATTATTTAATATTTTAGTATAGCTATACGTTGTCAAAACTCTACTTTTTGGTTTATTGATAAAAAAAGATTTCATCTTTTTCTCTTTGCTTTTCTGCCTTTCAGAACTTCAGTGAAAATCTCCTACATTGGCCACATATCTCAAAGTTCCTTAGAGACCTACAATTACGTTGACTGTGGTGCCAACTTCACAGCTTCTGGCCCTTAGCCCACAACTCTAGAAGATGAAACTCAAGAGAAGGGCAGCTTAAAAGTCAGCTACATATACGGATGACCCTAACCAACAGGCATCCATTACTGTGTAACTTACGATGGAATTTGTGTCTTTGTTTTGTGGACAAAGAAGAGACTGTCCTAGATCTTTGCAAAATGAAAGGGCTGGGTGTGTGGCCTTCCTTCCGGAGTTTTTGCATGGACAGCTGGGCTGCTCCTTGGTGCTGATTTGAAGACGATTTGTTTAATCCCAGTTCCCACCTTTTCTTTAGATGCTAGTTTGTGCTTTTCTTGTTATTTCTCATCGACTGACTTTGCTTCTTAATAAGATTTGTCATGTTTACAGGTTACAATTTAAGAAGGGATAAGTTTCTGAAAATGTTTCATGTTTGGCTGGACTACTAACCATGAAAGAGATTCCAGGGCAGAGGTGGGAAATGATGACCCTTTTATGACTGTGGACTTCAGCTCCCAGAATTCCTGAGCCAGGATGGCCAGCCTCAGGAATTCTGGGAGTCGAAGTTCACAAGTCAGAAAAGGGCCATCATTCCCCATCCATTCCAGGAGAATGACCTTCTGACATAGTTACTGCCAATAACTGGGCTATTGTCCAAATGTACAAAGGGAAATAATTTTGAATAAGGATTCTGTGTACTCTTTAAAGCCTCTGTCTCTGCTTACTGTCAGAGAAACCAAGCAGATGTATGAATAAGCCACACTGGGATATCTGAATGTAGCGAGTCGCACTCTTTATATGTGAGATTCTTATAAATATGTTGCCTTTTCATTGATATCACTTCTAAAACTACTTTCATAGTTTTGTGCACGCCATTTTAAAGAGCCCATGATTGAATTAAGAATATTCACATTTTGCTGAATGTACGGTATTTTGATTATTTTTTTTTGCCTTTAAGAATGAGCATCATGGAAGGGCTTTTCGGATTTTTAACAGAAGCAGCCAGCCCTTTTTAATCTGTGGATCTCGAAAGTTTCTGAATTTGGGGTTGCAGTGGCTTAGTTGAGAAGAGTTTGATTGTTCAAATTTGGGAAAGGATGGGAGCACTTCGTTTTCTGCAAAATGAGATTGATCGTAGTGTTGCTGTGTTCACCTCTTAAAAAATATTAGTGTGGGATATACATTTAACAAGTCACATTGGAATTGGGCAGAGATATGCCTAAAGGACATGGTCTAATTTTTCAAATATCACTTATAGCAGTCCGTCTTAAAATAATTTCAGCGTCCTAACTCATCTGCTGCAGTATCTTGAAGAAGAAAAAGAAACCTATTTAAACTTGAAGTAAATTTTACATTTTATTTTTTACTCTTTTCCATGATGGGGGAATTTATGTTCCTTTAGAATCTGACCTTTTTCAGTTTGGCAGACTGGATTCCTAAAATGAAGAATAAACCCTTAAACCTCCCCCCCCTTTGAGGAGTCTTCTGGTTTTTCTTTTATCAAAATGGAATTTTTTAAAATTTATTTTAAGGGGCTAATGGAGACACAGAAGGAGCCATTTTGGAACTTGACACTAAGCAGCAGCTGCAAATAAAACCCACTGAATGTGAAGCCTGTTAGGGCGAGGAAGCCAACAACTACTTATAACTGTAATGGATTATTGCTCAGTGGTATTTCCCCCCCACAAATAAATCGCAATCTACTTGTTTTAACCACATTTCCTATCTACCAACTCAGTTTACAGATCACCAATGATCATACTTTAAATGAAGATACAGTAAAACCTCAATTCAGCAGATCTGTGAGGCAACGGATAACTTAATTTTTTCCCTTTTTTGCTTCACCTACAAATAACAGACAAAAGCCCATGTCTGAAGCGGTCTGGGCAACGTGTCACACAAGTGTCACCCAAATGGTGTGAACTGATGGAAACGACATCATCTTGGAATTAACAGACAACCCTTCCCCTCTCATCTATTAAATTGAGGTTTTCCTGCGATGGATCATTCATGCAGCAGTTCACAAATGAAGGCATTGCGATAGCAAGAACAGGTGAGAATGGCTAGAAGGAGAAGTATTTTATCATGCAGCGCACGCATTTGAGAATGTGGCAGAGGGAGTTCTCATGGATGTAGATGTGCTTAGTTGTCTCTGTATCATGTTACGGCAAAGACACCAACAGGAGCTAAGTAATAAAGGCGTAAAACAATATAAGTTAAGCAAATGCTCTTAGGAATCTCCCTGTCTAACCATTTGCTGAGGGGTTTTTTTCTACTTCTGTCATCTTAAACACTAGATTTCGATGCAGTGGGATAAAAGATAGGCAGGAGATGATCGAGAGAATTTGAGTATTGTCACTTTGTCGTTAGACTCCCAGGAGTCCAGACAGGGCTTCTGAGATCTCCTAAATATCATGTCCCTGGCTTGTATTTGACCAATTACTACAAGCTCTGTTGCTATCCCTTTCCTTCTCCTCTTCTCCTTCCCAGCACAGTCATTTCCAAGGGGCCCAACTTTTAGTTTCTCCCAAATGCTCTTCCTTATTTGCTGCTGCTGTAAAGAGGGGAAAAAAAAACACGGAAATACTCCCATCCACTTGGCAATCCAACTCTGGAGAGCTAACACAAGAAGGAATAATCAGTCACTGTTATTACATCTTCTTACATTGTCACATACTTACAAGGTACAATCCAAGAGATTACAACAGCTGCGCAGGGCCAATAATATCAGCTCTGGCACTTCCACATCCCTCCCCCCACTTCCACCCACGTCACTTTCCGAACCCCGAATTCTGAGGCTTGCACAAGAGGCTCTCCCAGGAACTTGTGCTGAACTGCCAGCCCCCAAAGCATAAATTACATTCAGTGTTGACGGACCAATGCCCCCCCCTTATCTTCTGACCCTCAAGGCTGGATTCAAAAGTGCTGGGGAGCCAGGATGCACCGTCGGTTCCCTTCCCAACAGCCCACCGTTCCACGCTCATCCATCATTTCATGGAAGTGGCAACAATGTGGGTGTAACTCGCCTCTCCTCAGACCAGGGCCTGTTGGGGGTTCCATCTCACACAGCTAAGGGGCATGGACCTCGTGCAACACAATCGCCAGTGTACATTCAAGAACTTGTTCGGATTCCGAAGGGCACGAATGCCCGAGGTGTCTTAAGAGGTGATGTGGCCTGGCTGGGCTGGTGCCCCTTGCCCGCACGTCCCGTTCTAATGGTACAAACCAGCGGCCGGAGGAATGAGATCGGACTGGATTTGACCGGAGGTCGGTGGGATGGAGCCAGCGATTCTAGCGGCCGCTCCAGCCCAGGTCTGTCCACACCGGGGAAGGGGGAGGATTAATGGCATTACCCTGATCACAGATTGGAAATAAAGCCTGAGACCACGTCACTCATCACAACCACACAGATGCCCCTGCCGCCACAGTGGAGACGAGGCCTGTAAACACTTGCAACCAGGAGAGCTGCCAAACTAGAAACCAGAAGAAAAGAGAGGGAAGGATTTTATCCTTCTCGAAATGAAGCAATAAACTAGGACAAAAAGTCGGAAAGGGGAGATAATACTGGGAGGAGTGAAGAAAGGAGCTTTTTACAAATGTCCCTTCATTTCTTTTTCTTTTTCTAAAAAAGGACTTCTTTTAACAGCCAGGCTCTGGGTTGCTTTGGAAGAACTCCCTCTCTGGCTGCTCGGTAGGTGTCTATAGCTTCAGGAGGAGCTTCGGCATTCCGTAAAAGATGGCCTTGTTGAATTCCTCAGAGGTGCCCAGAGTTTGCCTCACCGTGGTTGAAGACCCCACCTTCTTGGCCCGCAACCAGCTGCCTCGACCATTTGCTACCTCCTCTATACGATCTGTAAGAGTGAAAAGGGGCCTTCGAAGGAGCGTAAGACATAACAGCTATTTCAGTGCAACGATCAGGCACCAGACCTGAAGAAAGTTAGCAAGAAGGAATGTGTTTCAGTGCGGCTTGAAGGAGGAGTGTGCTTGGTGTTTCCGAGTGAAAGCGAGGTGATCCTGAGTCTAAGACTAGAGGGGTCTGGCAAGGCAATAGGGGCGAGGCCGCTGCTAATTGGTCTCGGCCTAATTTACTCGGTCCCACCGCTCCGGCTTGGACAGGACGAGCGTGGGTGGCCTTCCCCACAGCCTTGCGAACATTTCAAATGAAAAGCGCTTCACAAAACAGGCATTAGGAGCTGGGTCTGCTAAATAATGATAACAGTATCTCTCGTAGATAAAGGAAAAATGCTCCAAAGAATCGGTAGGTGGTTTTTACTGCCAGGATAAGTTAGGACCCTGGTTTCATATATTAAAACACTCCTAACTTTTCTCTACCACTCTTGCTCAGTTCTTTGAGAGGTGGGAAGGGTTCGCCTTCGAGAAGAGGAAACCCAGTTTGTTGAAAGGGCAAGGGAAACCGAATAACGGAAACAGGTTTCTCCAGGAAATGTAGGTTTTCCACATGCCCCGTCCACACTGGATTTGAGCAAGCCTCTTCACTCCAGTTTTTGTACACGCTCCTGCCTAGAAACGAGGGAGGCTGGCCTACGGCCCCTCTAGTGTGCCACAGCTCAAGTGCATCCACACTAAGCCCTCTTACCCTGACACGGCGAGGAGAGGGCCAAGTAGGCTACACAAAGGTTCCCGCTTGAACCTTCTTCCCTCAGGACTATCGTTGTGACAAACTCTCTTGGACCCTTCAACACTCCTCGCCCCCACCTGCATTGTCAGGTCTGGGGTGGGGTGGGGGGTCCATAGAAGTGGTTATGGCAGCTCAGTCACCAACCGCTGCAGTAATGCTGATTTACATTTCGCCTTGCAACACTTCTTACAAACCCAGCAAGAAAAGGGGAGCCGACCCCACGTAAACCCTTGTCCCTCTCGTCTCCCAAAAGTCTTCATTGGGAAGACAGCCACGTCAGCCCTGCTCCTGATTCTTCACTCCAAATACTGGGGACGCATTGCTCTCAGTTCTCTGTAGGCTTCTCTGATGACCTGTCTGGAGAGAAGGCCATTGCCCAGGATGACGGCAGAGCAGCTCAAGGCCTGGCAGTAGAGAGAGCTGTGAGACTATGAGATGGTCTTGAGGATGGCAGCTTATGCCAAGCAGAACCGCTTCGAGCTGGGCTCTGGATGGCAACTGCCACCTCCTGTGCATGACAGAAGTCATGATCCATGCTCCTTGGCATTACGGTCCGTGTGCCAGAGGGGAGTGGGATCTCCTAAAGGAGAGGAGGCATCAGTCACTGCACCCTCGTTGGCACCATTGGGATGGGGAAGAGGCTCCCCCTGGCACACTACACCAGGGCAGTTCGGGCCTCGGTCCTTCCCATGCTGGCACTGCTGCTTTTCCGGCGCAGGCCTGGGGTGGCAATAGTGCTGTAGCCTTCATTTGGGCAGCCATGTTGCATTAAGATGTCAATGCATTCTTGGCTTCCTGCTCGGCGAGCGTAGAAGAGTGCGGTGTGCCCCACAGCATCATGGGCCTTAACGTCAGCACCATACTGTGGGAGGAGAAAAAAAAATTAAATAAGTAATTCATGTTAGGAACTCCAAAACACAAATCTGTCTTCTGCTATTGTACTATATAGGGATGACTGGATTTCATCCGTAAGCTGGAAATCTAGAGTCAGGAGTGGAGTATGTTGTAGCCATTGCCTCTCTCAAAGCTATTTTCTTCCTCTGCTCTTGTTATTTTTGACATTTTTTTCCTATATTCCACCCAAATTACACCATATTGAGTAGTACAGCCCTAGGAAGAAAACAATGGCAAACCATTTCTGAAAATGTTGCCAAGAAAATTTCACAGACTTCATGTAGTCACCAGGGATTAAGACTAAGTCAAAGGCAGAAAATGTAAACAAAAGCAAGTCACACAGGTGAATCACTTGATTTCCCGCCCCCCCACCTTGCTCCTCTCAAGCTCCACCAGTACAACTTTCGATGGTATAAAGGACAGGGTAAAATATCTCCCTGAAACTCATATCTTGTTAATCTTTTATTAATATATATTTAGTTCTTAACCTAAGTTTATTGTATTTAAGGCAAAAAAGGTGCCGGAACTTTGTTCCGGTGCATACTCTGACCAAAAAGCACTGGTAGAAGTAATGTTGACCTGAGATAAATATCATTATAGGCTCACAGGGCACTGAGAATTGAAGACTGCTACTTTGACTACAGATCCTAAATAGTTTCCTGACATTTTCCTATTGAGTGCTTTTTTTAATGAGAGATGAGGGGGACTGAAACTTCTGCATGCAAAGCATGTGCTTCAGCACTAATTTCTGCTTCAAACCAGTTGCATAGCTTACGGATGGAGCTCAAAGAGGCTATGGACATAATATCAGGGTTTTTTTATTGCTTCTACCCAGAGGACACCATGCATGTTGTAAATGAATCCCATTCAAACTCCAAAGAACTCTTTTCAAGCTACTACCAACCTCCCAGGTCTGTTTGGAGCTAGAACATTTGAAATCATGGAAGGAAATTTGAAATAGATCATTGAATGCATATATAATGAAATGAATATACGAGGGCAATTCGGGAAAAAAAACACTTGGTTATCCATGACATACACTAGCAGATATAGAACATTTATTATACACATTAGA
>JANHFO010002210.1:103194-119426 GCA_032468095.1 Pareas carinatus | reverse complement strand
TGGACCTCACTCCATACCTAAGAGGTCTATAAGGGGGAGTGTGTAAGTGCAGTAGCGTGCCTACCATCCCTGTCCAACTGTCCCAATTTATTCGTACTCATTTATTATTATGCATATGCTTATACCTATCTATACCTACATGCTTATATAGCATGTTCCTACTTATACTGTTTTTCTCATATAAGTTTGACTAAATAAAATAAATAAATAAATAAATAATGAAATAAACATAAAATATCTCACATTTTCCCATACCTTGACCGTATTGCAGTATGAGAATGATCATCAAATATGCTCCTGGAATTCCGCAAAACTGGACAAGTTGCTCTAAAATAAAAAAAATAGGATACACGTGAAAGTAAATTGTAACAGTGAACTTTAAAAGAGAAGGAAGGAATAGTAGTAGTCAATAGCAAGAAAGCTGGATGATTAAATAATATGTATTCCTGATGTCAGTAGAAAGAAAATGGATAATAATGTACTTATCACAATCTAAGCTGACATAAAAAAGATGTCACAATTGAACATAATTATCTTATAGATTGCCTTGATTACTAGAATGTGTATCAAAATTAATGAGTTCACCTGAAAATTTTAAAAAGCTGCAGTATAATATGTACACGTTATTTTCGACAAAGTTCCTCTCATTTCCAGGGACAGTGAGATTAGTTCTATATGCTTGTTTTCATGTATATGTGTGCAAACAAACACATATTCTCAAATATCTTGGTGCTGCTTTAATGAGATTCTACATCACTTAACACTAGTAATGATTAGTTGGCATTATGCACAGCGTCTGAGAGAATGGTTGAAAGAATATCAGTTTTTTGTTATTGAGGCAAAGCAACCTATTTTTGATTACTTTTCTCAATGAGCAGTTCTTAAAATGAGAAGACACTTTTAAAAAAAATTATACTCTAATTAAGCATTTGCTTCATTGCTGCATTAGGTGTGGGTAGGTTTGCCCTAGCAATCAACCATCATTGTTAGATATCAAAAGAGAAGGGGAACTTCCTCGTGAACTTCGTACAACATGAATTGACTAGTGATGGTACTGTTCGATCTAGTCTAGAAGTTGGAGGAAGGATATTGCTTTTAAAATAAAAACATTGCTAAAACTAGAAAATTTAAGAAAATGCAATTTGTATCTCATCTCTTGTTTATAGTCAAACTAGTCAAGTAGGCTGTGGTTGAGTGGCATCCATGTTCCTTGATGAAACAGATTTGAAATGCTTCAAAAATAATAATTTATAAGAAGTGCTTTCAGGTGGTTGAGGAAGAAACACAATTCTTCTTGAAAGCAGTGGCATGAAAAAATAGATGTGACTGATTAAAGGAATCATGTTAGAGATGTAGTTATTTTAAAGAGTTACCTGATAAAACAATCACATCTTGTTTGGAAACTTGAAGTAACACACTTTTAAAGCGGTGCTATGACAGCACTCTTGCCCATTCCAAAGTACATTTTCCAAATCATTTTCTTTTTTTCTTTTTTAATTTTTTTATTTTACTTTAAGCACCTTTTCATACAGTCATACATTTGTGACACAGCAAATTAGTACAATCAGGGATTAACAAATTCCAAGCAAAAATTTTCAATTTGTATCTACAATACATAGCATCTACTATCTTTTACACCATAGATTCCACATTTCAAAAGTCTGTTTCCTTTTCTTTAATACTTTCCTTCTCTCTCCCCCCTTCGTCCCGCTTTACCATGTTCTTCTTTTCTACTTCTTTCCTTATTTTTCTTCTTCCTTCCTCCCTTCTTTCCTCCTCTTCTCTCTTCCTATCTTCCTTTACAATTCTCAATTTACCACCAGTCAGTTCTTTTAATTTTAATTTTACATACATTCTATAAGGATGTCCTATTTTTACTTGTTGATTTAATTTTATTATCTATCCTAACCTTTTCAGCACTAATTTTCTTCTTCATTTTATACATTTTGCATTCATCCCAAATCTTTAACTTTTTTTGATCTGCATACATACATATATACATACAACTTAAAAGCGGTTTTTCCCATAAAAATTTATGACCAATAATATAAGCTCTTATCGTCTTACATCAACAATTAATCAAATGTATACAGGATTAAGCCAACTTCAACATTTAAATTTAGACTCAAATATAAAGGGCATTTTAACACATAAATAATATTTGATTTCTTTCTTTATCTTCCCTTTCACCCTTATCTTCTCTTTTCTCCTACAATTTTTTTGTTCCTTCTTGTTTTCTTCTCTCTCTCTCTCTTCCCTTTCCCCCCTGTCATTCTTTCTCCTTCTTTATTTCAAACTTCTTCTCCTTCTCTAGTCTCTTTCTTTACCCAACTCTCACTTGTCTTATCTCTTTTCACCTTTCTTTTTCTTACTTTTCTTTCCTTTCTCTCTGGCCTCACTTCCTTGCCAGGACAGGGTAGAGTGGGAATCGGGACCCAGGAACGAGTGCGTGATGAGGCGACTGCAAAGAGCAGCTGAGCCCCACTTTGCTTTCCTGCCTGATGCTGCCTGGACAGAAGAGCGGAGGCAGTGGAGACTCCCTTTCAGCCACAGCGATCAGGCTCTCTTGTGTTGCAGTCCTCATGAAGGGACTGGGCTGTGCTGGCTGCCTAGCTGCTTCAGGGGTGGGTGGGTGGAGGATCCCTGGGAAAGGCATGTGACTGGAGAGCTGGGGCCACACAGGTGTCTCTGTCACTCTTCTGTTCCAGTGACATCGGGCAGGAAAGCGAAGCGGACATCAGGTGGGGAAGTGAAGTGAAGTGGGGCTCAGCCCCTCTTTGCAGCTGCCTCATCATGCACTCGCTCCTGGGGCCCATGTTCCAAGTGAGGCCTGTCACCCCACAGGACACACATTGCCGCATATAGATGCTCACCCCTCCACCCACTTTTCTCTGCCCTGTTGCTGTTGTATAGTGGGTTCCCAAGAACGAAGCGGAGACACACTCTGCTGGAAGTCTTTAATGGTGACTGTGGTCAGTTACAGGAATGGCGCTCGGCTGGCGCGCTGCCCTTTAAGTACCCCTGGAGGGTGGCAGCATGCCAATGCGAGCGCTGGCATTTCCCGCGCTGGCAATGCCCTCCACCAGGACACAACCCCCCTCCATACCCAGATGGCCCCTTGCCTCATCTGCATACGTAGTCCCGTAGGTATGGCGGCCGTTTAAAAGCGTGCCGGGACCTGCGTGGTTCAGTCTGCAGGAGGTCGGCCATGGGCGAGGTCGCACCCGTGGGAGGCTCCGAAGCTCCATCGGGAAGCTTCTGGAAGCCTCCAGGTGTGGCCTCGGCCCCACCCTCGTCGGACGGTGGTGCGCTCGCTTCGGGTGGGTGATCTTACTCATCTTGGGGTAAGTGGAGTGCGTATCCCCCGCCTTCTGTCCCTGTGGTAAAGTGTATGTTGACTGGGTTAGTATGGGTTCCTGTGGGCGGTGCGTCGGGGGGGGTGTTTGGCCGCTGCGTTCCCTGGGTTGGGCCTGGTTCCCCGAGGGTGGCTGGGTCTGCCCTAACGTGGTTCCTTCCCCTTCTGGGTGTTGATTGTTTTGGGGGCTGTTTATCTGTTCCCTCCCTTCGGTTCTACCCCTTAATTGGTCAATATGCCTTCTCCAAACTCGGCCGTCCTCAAGGGTTATTACGTATGACTTCGGCCCTGTTACTTTGGTGATTTCCCCTTCCCTCCATGGGGGCCCTGGGTTCAGGTTTTTTGCGAATACTCGGTCGCCTATTTTGAACTGTCTGGGCGGGGCCGGTTCGTCCTTCCTAGAGTCTGGCACGTACAGCGGGTTCAGTCTGTCGAGGACTGAGCGCAGTTTACGCCCCATTAATAATTCCGCGGGGCTGCGGCCTGTGGAGGCGCAAGGTGTAATGTGTTGCCAAGTTAGAAACTCGGCAACTTTTTCGTGCCAATCTGCCGCGTTTTGGCGTTTAAGGGCCTCTTTGGCGGAGCGCACCATTCGCTCTGCCTGGCCATTTGCGCTGGGGTTTCCGGGCGCCGTGAGGGCGTGGCGGACCCCTAAGTCGGCCAGGAACCCCTCAAATTCGGTGCCCGTAAATTGGGGCCCGTTATCCGAGACGAGGACGTCCGGTAGGCCGTGAGTGGCGAATAGGCTTCGCAGTGCGTGGATGATTGCCTGCGTCGTTGTGGATCGCATTGTGGTAATTTCGAGCCATTTCGAGAACGCGTCTACCGTCACTAAGAAGGTTCTGCCCATGACTGGTCCCGCCAGGTCTATGTGCACCCTCGCCCATGGTCCCCTGGGTCGCTCCCAGTCCCGGGTGGGGTTTTTTGGGGGGGCTGGTCTGGATTGTTGACAGGCCTGGCAGCGTCCTACCCATTTCTCGATGTCGCGGTCCAGCCCGGGCCACCAGACGTAGCTTCGGGCTAGCCCCTTCATCCTTACGATGCCGGGGTGCCCCCTGTGTATTGTTTCTAGCACCCCCTGCCTAAGGTCTGCTGGTATTATTACCCGCTCTCCCCAGAGGAGGCAGCCGTTTTGGGCCGCCAGCTCGTCCTTGCGTGTCTCGAATTGTTGGGCCTCCCTGTCACTGGTTTCCTTAGGTGGCCACCCTTTTTGCACCCATGATAGGACTTTCCTCAAGGTGGGGTCCCTCTGGGTTCCCTTGGCTACTTCGCGGGAGGTGACCAGGCGCGGGTTGAGGCTGCTGTCTATTAGGAGGATTGCTTCCTCTTCTGGGTTCTGGCTCTGGGTGTCTGGCAATGGGCAACGGCTCAGGGCGTCTGCGTGCCCCAGGGAGCT
Source organism: Pareas carinatus (assembly GCA_032468095.1). Taxonomy (NCBI): domain Eukaryota; kingdom Metazoa; phylum Chordata; class Lepidosauria; order Squamata; family Pareidae; genus Pareas; species Pareas carinatus. The sequence continues at coordinate 114,675 of JANHFO010002210.1, read as the reverse complement.
CCCTGGTCGGTGTGACAGCGTGTAGCTGTACGCCGCCAAAAATATTGTCCACCTCGTCATCCGTGGTGATAGGGCGGGGGGTGGTGGTTCTGTGGGCCCACCTCGTCGCCAGTGTTGTATAGTGAGTTCCCAAGAACGAAGCGGAGACACACTCTGCTTGAAGTCTTTAATGGTAATTGTGGTCGGCTATAGGAATGGCGCTCGGCTGGCGCACTGCCCCTTAAATATCCCTGGAGGGTGGCAGCCTGCCAATTCGAGCGCTGGCATTTCCCGCGCTGGCAATGCCCTTCCCCAGGACACAACATCATGATTCAGGTATCTCATGGGATGACCCAGGGGCTAAAGGTGAAATTCTAACCTGGTCCATATAGCTGATAATGGCAAACAAAGGTTGTTTCCCCTCTTCAGAATTACAATTCCCCAGTCCCTGGGTGAGGGGAAACACTGCTACAGCAAAATAAGCTTCTTCCATAAATCAAGTCCTGTCATTTAAAGCAGGATCAACCGCAACTGTTCACGAATCGCTAAATTGCTCAAGGACAGGGGTGCCCAAACCCTGGGCCATGGACCAGCACCGGTCCGCGGCATGCCAGCAATCTGGTCGTACAAACAAGCCAAGCCCTATTCACAAAATGCAAGCAGCATGCAAAACCACGCCCCCAACAGTCTGTGGAAAACCCTTTCCCCATGGAACCGGTTCCCTGGCACCCCAAAGTTTGAGGGCCACTGCTCTAGGTCTCAGCCTATCGCAAGCTTTGGGCCAGGGAGAGAGTTGTACCTTAGCATCTGGTGGTCCAGCTTCCTCTCGAATCAGCAACAGATGGCTCTGTCCATCCACCACCACCTCTTTCTTAAACTGGCCCCCTGAAAAACAGAAGGCAAAACATTTATGCATAAATTGGTTTATTAGATTTATGTTAAGTTTTTTCCTTGGAGAACTCAAGGCAAGATGCATGGAGCTCCCCCCTAAATCCCGACCTCCTCGAGCTGATATAAATTACCCCAAGTCACCCTCTGAGAGATTATAGCTGAGGATGAAAAGGAAGCTGGCAGTCTCCCCTTTTATTCTTTCCAACCTAATGAAATATTTGGAAGAAACTGTGAAAAGAGATTCAGAACTCGACGTGCCTGCCTGCCAGCTAGCAGCAGAAATACTCTCCCCGAATGAACAGAAAGGAACCAAAATCCCGAAAGCAGGGGGAAAGTCAGCATAAGAAAAATTAAGTTAAAAATGGTATAAATAGTAGGTAGAATTAATTAGAACTGTAATAATTAAATCCAAATAATCTAAATGTGACTAAAGTTACATTTAGACAGCAATGAAAGATATAATTAAACTTATTACGTACAATGTAGGAAAAGAGAAAGAAAAACTTTCTAAAACAGATGGAAGAATGTGGAATTTAAAGGGTGATTAGGATGGATATGGAAACGTTTAATGTGAAAAATTAAACTAATTGTATACTCACTCGACTTGTTGAAATCTTGACTATGTTCTTTATTTTATAAATGAACAAAAATTTATTCACACAAAAAAAAGTAAGTTAAAAACTGGGCTGGAATGAGGCAAAAGATGTGAAGGGGGAAAATAAAATCTCTCACTATCTCTATCTCTGTATGGAACCATTCCAAGCCCTCCTCCCTCATACTCATGTGGGCCAGAGATCTGCTTTTCTTAAGGGTGGGAACGATTCCAGAAGCCCCGCAGGCTTTCTCTAACTTTTTACATCACATATCTAAATACAAGAGATTATGTTTCTCCATTTACACACACCCTCTCCGTTCCCTTTGGGCTCCCCAGTGTTTAAGCTTTGTGAGGAAAAGAAAAATCCCAAGGGGCGAGAATGAAGCCTTAGCCACCGAGAAGACGCTTCCGTTTGCGGAGAGGTGTGGAGCTCACCTTCTGCCGGTTCGAGGCCCAAGTAGGAGCCAGTCAAGTAGCGGTGAACCAGGGCTGATTTGCCACTCTTGATGGTCCCAAGGACACCCTGTGGAGGTTGAAGAACACAAGTCATTTCAGGATGGCACTCACCATTGTCAAGATTGAATGCTTGATCACCTATTTGGGTCATCGCTTCAAGCTTGCCTACAAGGGAGAGGGGAGGGTGTTGTGTTACTTTAGTGTGGAAAAGAGTAACGGATGATCTATGTCTACCTGCACACTCGTAGGATCTCACGAGTCCTCCAAGGTCACTTTGTGCAGGTGTCAGACAGAGGTGGATGGTTCCCCAAACAAAATGCTTCTACTTATCTGGACCGTGTGATGAACTGAAGGGTTTGGCCATGGGTAATTCTACTGTTTAATTATAGTGTCGTCAGTATTTGAAATTCAGAATTGGCCTTGCTTCAACTGTACCTTTGTTATGTATTCAGTACAAACGTAGACCTTTTGGAGGAGGTCTGATCTAGGAGTTATTTGTTTGGTATGCTCAGTGGGATTATTGAAAACTGTCCTTGGCATTTCAAAGCTATTAAAGTAGCGTTTTTCTTAACTTGGGTTGCCATATGCTAAATAAATAAATCAACCTCAACTTTCCGTCCAGTTCTCCATTGAAATATTGGAGAACAACTCCTACCCAACCGTTAGCCAGCATGGGTTGGGCCTTTAGCTATGCTAGCTGGGAGCAACAGGAGCTGCAGTCTCATTCCAATGGGTGGTGTGAGATCAAAGCAGCTTGCTTTGGGATCTGTTGTCCTCACCACCCAGGTGCTTTACTCTTCACCCCCAAATTATGGTTCATCACAAAATCTGCAGTTCTCAAGTGTGATAAGTTCTCTTATGATAGGATCCCCTGTAGGGGACAGGAAAATCTTTCTATTCTGCTCAGTGTTGTTGTTTAGATTTTTTAAAAATTCCTCCATTATTATTTTAATAAATAACTCAAGGTAACGAACGCATCTCATACTCCTTCTTCGTCCTATTTTCTCCATAACAACAACAAACCTTAGAGATGAAGTAAGTTCGGAGAGAGTGACTGGCCCCAAATCGCCCAGTCAGGATTCATGTCAAGGCAGGATTAAAACATACACTTTTCGGGTTTCTATCCTGGTGCCTCAACCACTAGAGTAGTGATGGCGAACCCTTTAGAGACTGAGTGCCCAAACTACAATTCAAAAGCCACTTATTTATCGCAAAGCCGCAACATGGCAACACGTGCCCCCTCATGACCATTGGTGACCTCCATCTGCTGGTGACCCCCAGACTCCCCTGTGCCTGTCAACACCTCCCCATGGCCATTGGCAAGGTCCCCCCACACTCCCACCACCCCTGCGGTCTACCTGAGCTCGCCGCAGCCCTCTCGGCGGCCTTCCCCAGCTTCTCTGGCCCGCCGCGGAACCTCCGGCATCCTACCCCATGTTCTGTGGCCCACTGTGAGCTATGCTCCCTCCAACCCAGCTCCTCTCACCTTCACCACAGACTCCATGCTGCATTTGAGTCTTATCCCAGACAGGGGAGGGAGGAAGTGCTCCCATTGGGCTGCTGGGCAAAGGGACGGGTGATGTCAGAATTGTCCTCAGGCACACGTGGAGAGGGGGATGGGAGCCCCGCATCCTTCCGGCTTTCTAGTAAAGAACTCCGTGCTGGGGCTATCGTGCGCGTGCCCAGAGAGAGGGCTCTGAGTGCCGCCTATGGCACGCATGCCATAGGTTTGCCACCACTGCATGTTTGTTGAAATACAAATACCAGCAGTCCTCACTATTGACTTTGTTGGAAGCTGTAGGTCAACTCCCCAAAGGGTCACAGAGTTAAGTCCATCAGGTTGAATGGTCATTTACAACAACCTCAGAGTACATATTCTTGTTCTGAATAAACATGTGGCGCCACAAATCAGATGCAAATTAGGAACAAAGGGGAACAGACTTACCAAGCGTAGCTCAGGGATAGAGCGGCTAAGAGTCCATTCTTGGCTATTTGCTACAGCCTCTAAAAAGAAAAGGAAGAAAAGAAAGAGATATGCACCAATTAATAATAAATAATAACTATAATTCTACCGTTTCTACAACAGCTGTATGAGGCAGCTGTGGCTGTTCCCACACTGCAGGTAGAGGAAGCTTCAGCAAAGAGTGCTTGTCAGCACTCACACAGCATGCTCCCAATCACCGTAAAACACCATTTTAATTTGAACTATGTTGTCTCGCAGTTCACACTTGGGACACTGCGTTCTCATCAACGACCCACCCAACGAGAGAGGCCATTCCATCTTGATCTCCACACAGAGTCAAATAACATCTTTACAAGACCCCCATTTTCAGCTCTCTTAGCAGACAGGAAGTTCAGGACCAAATACTTGACTGTGGGCTCAGTGTGGTGGCAGGAATGCTAAAAGGAAACCCAGCAATAGGGTCCTTCTCCTCGCATCCCATCAGCTGCTCTACAGGGACAACTCCCTCAACCCTTCAGCTCTCCCACACACAACAGTGAGTTCTTTGTGCTACTTTCAGAGGGCCAGGAAGGACAGGAAAGGCAGCTGCAACAGGGTGTGCAACCCCCTTCCAGTGTCAGAGAAAAAGGATGCACTCAACAGGGCATAAAGTGTCCTCCCAAGAAGAGGTCTGAGTGGCAGGGAACACACAAAGGGAAACTAGAGGCAGGTGTTTGCGTTGGTACCTTGAAAAAGCTGCTGAGAGACAAGTCTGGGCTATTACTCCATTGTTAGTGACCAAGGTTTGGCTTTACTATATTTCCAAAGCATTCAGTTACTTTGGGGTGGAAGGAAAGCCCTTTGCCAATTCTGACATTTATGCAGAGCAAGAGAGAGATAAAGAGGCAATAGATACACAAACAAATAAAAAGAGAAACGTTGCCATACATAGAAGGGGGAACCGTCAGATAGATGTCTAAATCTAACTCCTATCCTAGTACTGCATCTGTGTTCCTTAAATTGTTTAAGCTTGAAGAGGAAGTCTCTAAGCACGCAAACATTGTTTTTCCTCTCTAAAATCTGCAGAAGGATTAGAAGTCAGACAACATAGGCAAACAGAATTGTCTTCTCCAGGATCACTCTTTTTAGAAATTAGTAACAGAATGGAGAAAAAAAGCATGCAGACATTGGACTGCCTATCACCACACGAACATGTAGATTTATGTTTTCTCATCTGTCAGGGTAAGCAATTTGACTCAGATAATTCAGACGTCAAATCCTATTAGCCACAGCCAATGTGGCTAATTGTAAAAGATGTAGAAAGGATAGCGTTTAGAACATCGGGAGGGCAGTAGGTTTTATAGATTAAATATATATATATATACACACACAAACCAATGAGCAAAATCCCATTGTGTACCCTGGAGGCTTGCATGTACCATGCTCTTTTCCAGACTCATTGAAACATCCGTGCAACATGGCTCTGCTGTCTGCGTGTTTAGGCAGATGCCCAGCAATGGAAGTAGACCAACCTCACCCTGCCACCTGCAGAGCACTCTGTGTGCAAAATACACTTTGAAGAGTCTACTGCAACCAACGGGGTCATTGAAGTTCACTTCCCAGCCATTTTAAAAACCAATTATAATTCTTGCCATCATTCTGTCAGTTGTAGTTACGTGCACGCTGGGCTAAGTGGCCATTTGTATTTATTTTCAGACCGCACTGCCCTTTTTTCTAAACATTAATGTGCCAAGGTTTGAGCATGCTTGGAATCAAGGAGACCATTAGCCTGAAAAATAAGCACACTGGCCAGTGCGTTGGTGACCGCGTTTGAGAAACGGGAACCGCAGCACCAGACTGATCCGTGTTTGCCCAGGAGTGCTATGTGAATTCTCATGAAAATGTACCGAATGCCTAAATTGCAAAAGGAAAAGGTGAGATGGGCACCAAGTTGACTTGCAATCACACCCATCCTAGCAGGCAAGAATTAACTTCAATATGGGCCCTGAAAAAGGAGAAGTTCAAAGCAAGTCTGATCAGAAGGAAGTTGAGTTGTCAAGCAAAGGAAATCTCTTCCTTGAGCAAAGCACTATAAACCTAAGTACACGGAACATATTTTCAATACTTTCCAAATTCCTGAGGTAACCTTGCGAATTTGGGTTAAAGCTAAGACAAATATGAGCTTGCTGAATGGCTTGAATCAAATCTGAAACCATATTCCAGCCCTGTCCTCCTTGTACAAAATATTACTTCCAATGAGATATTTCTGGCATTAACATGGTTGGCTATCTTCTGTGGTCTCCTGTGAAGATGGACTTGGTTTATTGTCATATTGGACACGTGAATGTTCATGAGGAAGCTACATTCACAAACCAGCAACCTTAAAACCAGGATTCTGAGCGATATTTTCTAGGCCGTGCAAAGTTGCTAGGGTAATAGAGATGACTATAAGTCAGCTTGTAGGGAATATTAGCACAAATTGTAACATATGAACTGCTTCTTCCCCTTCCAAACTGGTATCTCCTTACACACTGGGGTGGGAAAAGTAGTGAAAACTTTCGTCTCCTTCAGTCTCTCTGTATTTGAATCCTGGTTTTTAGACTCTCTGACTGAACTGCTCTTACCTTGTGCATCTGAGCATCAAGGTAAATGAAGACGGCCATACACAAAAACACAGCTAAAGCCTTTTCTTGCTCTCTCTGTGTGTTAACTTGAAACTGTTGCTTAGCAACATCTCCCTGCATATCACCAAGGTAACCAAAGAGAAAAGGGGACAAGGAGCGCAGACCCCGCTGGTCTTTTGCTACAGAACCCCAAAGGGCATCACTTACTATTCATTCAGAAGCAATGCGACCCCCTCCAAAGTTGACCTGTCTACTTGACACCTACTGGCAGGTCAAATGTCTCTTTTTTAACACCAACACCAACACCAAATGCGCCTTTTTTCTTTTGCTAGCTTATTGACCCACCAAATTGTTTGGCAGGTCCAGTAAAAGGAGAATTCAGTTAGGTTGTGTACCTTGTTGACCTTGGCTGATCTGGAAAGCTAAGCAGGGTTGACTCTGGTTAGTACCTGGATGGGGCCATCCAGGGCTCTGGGCTAGAATTAGAAGTTGGAACAACACCCTGAAATAAGACAGTGGGAAACCACTTCCATATTTACTAAGAAAATTGCATGTTCTGTATGTAGTTCACCAAGAGTCAAGCTTGACTCCAAGGTGACTTGACTTTGGAAAAGGATATGGAGTAATGTCATTCTGCACCCAGGTTGAAGCCTCTTGCTCCTTTCAAATATGATGATAGCACAAACCCACGCCCTTCCTTAATGCAACCTTCCCATGCTCGATGATCTGCAGATTAAGAATTTGTACTTCCATTGTTCCTAGCCATCAATACCACGGATCTTGAGAGTGGAGGTTCGTTCTTTGAGCTCCACAAACTCAGAGAACGAACCTCCACTCTCATCCTACATCCGAGCTACAGATATTCACCACTATTGCAAACCACTGATCTTGCCGGCTATAGTTTATGAGAGTCTAATACCTCTGGGAGCCCACAAAGTTTGGAGAAAACTGAATGTATACAGGCACTGACTGACGATTTAGATTATTCTTGGCCATGATCATTTATCTGCTGGCAGCCATACATGCCCATCTTTTGACCGGTAAAGATTTCAGCCCTGCCAGTCGTGTTGCTTTTGCTCTGAAAGCAAAAGGCGGAACTTCGTAATCTCACTTTTAAGAACTTAATCGTCTCCCGTTTTTAATGTTGCTTACTTTTGTTCAAATATTGTTTGATTGAATCTTTTACCAAGAACATAAATACTAGCATAAACTCATAAGAGCAAAAGCAGCAAAAAAAGGAACAAGGGCAGAAAGAAAAAATAAAAAGAAACAGAAAAAAGGCTTCTCATTTCCTTCATAGCAAATAATAAGTGCAATTACAAAATTATCTCTTACTCTATGGTTACGAAAGAAAACTTCAGATTTTTCTAACCATAAAACCCAAAAACTTTGATGATGTTGTTGCTCAGTTGTTAAGTCGTCTCCGACTCTTTGCGACCCCATGGACCATAGTCCCTTACAGCCTCCCACAGTCTTCCCAACTTCATGCCTGTTGCATCGGTGACACCATCCAGCCATCTCCTTCTCTGCCATCCTCTTCTCCTTTGACCTCCAGTCTTTTATTTTTTTCTGTTTTATACTGACATTCTATAAGGGCTTTCCAGGCAGTCATAAATGTAGATATTGTTTTTTCTCTAATCAAAGAGGTTAATTTAGGCATCTCCACACGTTCCGTCATCTTTTTCATGTTGCTTCAAACCAGTAAATTTCATTTGCATCATTCTTATTTGGTTTAAGTACTTTAAAGTACCCTGCTCCTACATTAAATACATTTATCTTACTATACAAACCACTACCACTCAGACTGCATGTAGTTATTCTGTTGCCGGGGCCGAGAGATAGATGAGATTGAAGCTCCTTGTAGCAAGACAGCAACATAAAGTGTTTGCATAAAGAACGCATCGACTGTCACAGCTGTCCTAAAGTCCATACAAAATTCTCTTACAAAGGAAAGTTCCCACTCAAGCATGGCTCTCTCTTTGGAGTGACTGCCAGGGGCTGACATTGTTCTCTCAGATTATGATGTAAGTAAAGAGTAGGCAAAGTAGACAGGGAGCTGGCAACACCTCCCTCAAAGTTGCAATATTCTCTCTTCTGGGGATGCCATGTCAAAACCTGAACTCAAATGTGCAAAAAGGTAAGACTGTGATGGGGACAGCTCACATGGCAACCCTCCCTCCTTCCCACCGCTTGTTTCTTCCTTTTATGGCTGCGAAAGGAATATTGCTCAGTAGCTTGTGCAAAGCTGGAACAGAGTTTATAATTTTAGATCACCATGACAATAAATTTCTATGCAAACCCATGACCAGTTCCCCTTGTTTTCCAATCCAGGGCACCTCAAATGGCATTTCCACTAGTATGAGCAGGAATAATGAAATGGAAGAGAAGTTAGTTGGTCTTCTAGATGGCTATGCCTTAGCCGCGCAATGGGGTCAGCTTCCACTGCCTGCCCCAGCTCCTGCCCACCTAGCAGTTCGAAAGCATGCAAATATGAGAAGATTAATTGTTGGTGGGAAGGTGACAGCATTCTGGGCACTTTTAGTGTATAGCTATGTTGGCCACATGGCCACAGAAAATGTCTTTGGACAATGCCGGCTCCCTCCACTAAGAAATGGAGATGAGCATCACCCCCTAGAGTTGGACATGACTGGACAGGGAAACCTTTAACCTTTGTAGGGTTCAGTTGTTCTTTGTGCAAGAATACAGCTCTATTCTTTCATTTATATGGAGAAACTAGGACTATGATTCATATCAGGACACAGTACAGAGTTCACTTCTATTCGATTTTTTGGAGAGCCGTGTTTTCGTTTTCCTTCCAGACCCCTCGGAGCCCACCGGAGTCTCAAAAACCCTTTATCGCAAGGGTGCAGCTTTAAGACTTGCAGACTTCAACTCCCAGAATTCCCCAGACAGTCATGCTACCTTACCTCCCTTAGTGCTGATTAGATGTCCCGCCCGATTTCTTTAGAAGTTTCTTTTGAAACAAACAAATAGTATATTGACACGCCAAGCCAAGTCAAGCACTATCTTCTTCCCTCTTATTTAACTGCAGTAATGATTTGGGATCCCACAAAGGCCCTCTTGGGTTGGGAGACAGAGTATTATGGGGAGGGTTTGTTCCTCATCTGGTAAATGTAGAGGTAATCCTCGACTTATAACACCATTCATTTAGTGAACGTTCAAAGTTACAACGGCACTGGAAAAAAATGACTTATGACTGTTTTTCACACTGATGACTGTTGCAGCATTGCCATGGTCACATGATCAAAATTTGGACACTTGGCAAACGGCTCATATTGATGACCCGAGGTCATGTGATCAAAATCCAGCTGCTTGGCAACTGATCCATATTGATGACAGTTGCAATGTCCTGGGGTTCGTGGGATCCCCTTTTGCGACCTTCTGACAAGGAAAGTCAACGTGGAAGCTGGATTCCCTTAACAGCCGTGTTACCAACTTAACAGCCGCAGGGATTCGCTTCACCAGTATGGCAAGAAAGGTTGTAAAAAGAGGCAAAACTCACTTAACAACTGTCTTGCTTAGCAACAGAAATTTGGAGCACAGTTGTGGTGGTAAGTCAAGGAGCATCTGTATTGTTGTGACCATGGCAGTCATGTTGAGAAGAGGCAATCTTCTCATAACAAACACTGCACGCTCTCTAAATTCCAATGAATTTATCTACATCACCTCACTCAAGTAATGTAAAGGAAGCCCATAATAAGCCTACTCCCTGCCATAATGCCTTGTTGGCTAGCTCTTTTTATGTGGGCATAGAATAGATCAGTAAATCAGTAGCTCTCAACTTTTTGGGCACCGGGGTCTGTTTTCATGGAGAAAGGGTTTTTTCGCCGATCGGAGGGGGTGTGGTTTGGCATATTGCCTGCATCCAACTCATGGGGCTTGGCTTGTTTGCATGGATCAGTTGCTGGCATGCCGAGGACCAGTGCCGGTCCACAGACTGGAGGTTGGGGACCCCTATTTTAGATAGTAGCCGTCCTAGTGTTTAGCAACTGAGAAGGATATTTGTGTGTGTGTATTAGGTTCATATCATAACTGCCAAGGATATGCCTACTTCCAGTTATTCTGAGGTTAGACTTTAGTGAATAAAAAATGCTTATTTTGTCCTTTGGCATCAGGATATCAGCTGAGAGAGGGAACTATCCCCAAACGAAAGCAAACTAATGTAAAGTCATAAAAATGAAGCTGCTTAATGGCGCTGACAAGGCTTGGCTGAAATAGCTTCGCACTGTACCTCCTTTTTTAAAAAGATAAAAAAAACAGGATGGCATTTCCTCCTTCAATCAGTCTTCTATCTACCCTGCCCATACCCCAAACTATTTTCATTTACAAATACCCACTCTCTTTGCATATGCATCCTTTGGCCTCAGAATTCCTCTTGGGCCTGATTTTCATTGACAAATATCCTCTGCTGTGAAAGCTGTTCCATGTAGAAATACCCCAAGACTTTACACTCTCTGAGGTGTGATCTCCAAATGACACTCCCAGTCGTGGAGAAAGTGCCAACTGTTCAGAGATAATTGGCAATTGCAACTCATTAATGCATCCCCACAGGGCTGGAGACAGGGATTAATATTGCCAGACTGATGTTGAGACCCATATTTAGAGAGCATCCTTTCTCCTTGCTCCCGTTCTCTAATCACCCACCCTGCAAGCAAGTGAACAGCAAAGGGCAGCACCAGCTGTCTCCCTCCAAACTATCGATTAGACCCAGAGGCATTCGACAAGCAAGTGAGTAATTCAGATTCAACGCTAGTGGGACGACCGAGTGAAGGTGTAGGGGTGTTCTCTGATCCAGGAAACTTCCCTTTACAAAGCAGAAACAAAATCCTGCCAGCCAAGGCAGACAGCATAATCCTGTCTTATAGCAGGGCTATCAGATCCGTGCTGCAGAAATATAGACACTAAATGGCAGCAAAGCACTGCTATAAAATTTTAATTCTGGGCATCTGTTTTGCAGCTCCGCTCTGGCAGCT
>JANHFO010002210.1:92815-103094 GCA_032468095.1 Pareas carinatus | reverse complement strand
AGCTCCGCTCTGGCAGCTGGGCTTCAGGGCTGGGTTAGTACCACTGTGATGGGGGAAGTAGCGCTTCTATCTCTGCTTACACATTGGGGAAATCCCATGCTAAGGCCTTTTTTTTAAAATCGAGAAAAACAAACCAACTACCACGGAGGCCATTTGATACATGGTGGTCTTGATTTAAGCTGCCAGTTTAGTACCCTTCCTATTTGTTAATCACACATTTTAAACTAACAGGCGGGCATCTAAACAAAGGAATGAAAAAGGATCCTTTGGGGAAGGAGGGGAATCTTGAGAACAAGGCTGAAACCAATTTCAAATCAATGGTCATATGAATCTCACTAATAAAACAACAGCAGGTGATCACCCCCTTATGCAGGGCTTCAATTTATTGCCATTAGGGGACTAATTATCCTCTTATTTACTCTTGAGTTTCTACTAGCCAATAGGAAGGAAGTAGCTAGTCTCCAGTTCATCTTTCCCGGATTAGTGGCAGTTCCCGTACATTAAACAGTTTAAACGGAGCTATAAAACATACTGAATCATCAAGGTCTTGGCAATGTGTGTATGAACTGAAGAAGATGGCCTCCCATTACAACCACTTGGTAGCTTTGCCTGCAGTGCATGGCATGTCACAGCCTTTCACTGCCATCAGCTCAATGCTACCAAGAAGGCAATAGGTTATCATTGCTACATTTCATGTCAGCAGATCCAACAAGTTAATAATCTAAAACATCAAGAAATATTTTATCTGTTGTGAAAATCAAATCTCAATTATCAGTCGACACTCCAATTGTAGCATAATAGGAAAGCGGCACATAATATAAGCAGTTCAGTTTCCAAAACTCCCTTTAATAATCCCTAGCCAGAATTTGCTGTGAAATAATGCCACAAAGTAATGTATTATTTATTGGTTCATTATGCAGTTTATATACAATGCTTTTTTTCCCCTTTACCCAAAAAAGTTAATTATCGTTTAAAAAAGAAAATTAGACTCAAAAGGTCTAATGTTTTTAAAGGCTTTTTTCTTCTGAGTTCTTTATTTATTAAACGTTCACCTATCATTTTGTTTTTAATTAAATCCGTAGTATTCAACTCATGATGTGCTTTAGTCTTGAACTACATTTCCCAGCATCCTCAGGAAGCTTTGTTGATGATGAAGGATGCTGGGAGTTCAGTAACATCTGGAGTGCTATAACTTACTTAGTCCTGTGCGCTTTATCCATTTTGGCTTAAGGTAAAGTATAAATTCAGTCACCACTTTAATAGTCCCGAATCGTCACAGCCCATGCTGAAAATATCAACTCCATTGTTTGTTTATTTGTTTAACAATTTGGGCAACCTGTCAAAATTTACAGATTTTTTTTTGGGGGGGGGCAAACAAGAAAGTAAAGAAATAAAGAGCAAACACACACACACACACATATATATATTTTAAAAAAAACCAATTCTATTTGTAAAACCCAGGATGGCCATCAATTCTGGTTAAAAGCAAGGTGAAGTTGGATTGTTTCAATAGCTTTCAGAAATGCCAAAAGAGAAGAAGCTGCACAGACCAGGATAGGAGTTACCGTCAGTCAAAGTGGGGACTCAGCATGTTTTTACAGGACAGGTAGATTCAAGCTCAGCCAGATGGTGCAGGTAAGCCAGTTGTATGCTGTATAAATAATACTTGGCGCTCTGAATTGGTATATTGTTTCATACTGGAAGACCGTGTAATCAAACTGAGGGGGCGTTGGGGGGGGAGTCGAAACATGAGTTACCATCACCATAGGCATCCTAGTCTATGTAAGGTGGCAACTTGTCAACCCTTTAAGGCAGGCCAGGAAATGGATACCCCAAAGATTATAGGAATGTTATTTTACTGTTGTAGTATAAGCACAAATATTTTTGGGTACCGAGGTAGAATTTGGTAGGGCAGGACTAGTTGCTAAACAACCCTATTCCAAACTCTCAACTTTGCATTCGAAAATTCTTCTGTCTGCATCTCAATAGGTAAATTATGATTTGAATACCAAAGGCCAAAACAGGTAGTTCTCGACGTACGACCACAATTAACTCCAAACTTTCTGTCGCTAAGTGAGACATTTGTTAAAATGAGCTCCGTGTCATTTTATGACATTTCTTGCCACGGTTGTTAAGTGAATCAAAGCAGGATGGTGCAGTGGTTAAAAAGCAGCACTGCAGGCTATTTCTGCTGACTGCCATCTGCCATTAGCCATCAAAGTTCATCACTTGACCCCAGGGATGCTGCAAAGGTCGTAACTCTGAAGAACGGTCCTAAGTCACTTTTTTCAGTGCCGTTGTAACTTTGAACGGTCACTAAATGAACTGTTGTTAGTCGAGGACAGGGAGAGTATAGGCTAACAGCAACATAACCAGAGGTAGGAGTATATCCAGGAAAGGTAGGCTCTGACTTACAGCCGTTTGCTTATTGACCATTTGAAGCTACTATGAAAAAGTGATTCACGGCTGGTCCTCGCACTTACAACTGTTACAGCATCCCCACCGTCACATGATCAAAATCCAGACCCTTGGCAACCAGCATGTATTCACGAGAGTTTCAGTGTTCCAGGGTGATGTGACCTTCCCAATCAGCTTCTGACAAGCTAAGTCAAAGGGAAAAGATGGTTTTGTTTAATAACTGCATTGTTCATTTAACACCTACAGTATTTGCTTAACAGATCTGGCCAAAAAAAAAGCCATACAATTGGCGTGATTCACTTAACAACTGTCTTGCTTAGGAATGGAATTTTACTATGATCCCTAGAATAGAATAGAATAGAATAGAATAGAATAGAATAGAACAGAACAGAACAGAACAGAACAGAACAGAAGTTATTCGCCAAGTGTGTCTGGATACACACACAATGAATTTGTCTCCGATGTACATGTTCCATACTTACATACAGGCTATAATTGACATACTGTGATTACAGTGGAGGAATGATTACAAAAGCTGATGGAGGTAGCAGAGATGGCAAAATTGACACTCTTGATTAAAGAAACATATATATAAAATCTTTCATATTTCCCTGGAAACCGCTTCTGGACTTTGTGCTCCAGGTTGAAAAAAAATATATGAAATTTTGATTTTGGGTTTTACCAATTATCTAGAACTGTTGCTATAGAAGTGTCCACTCAAACTAATGTGTGAAAGTCAAAAGTTGAGATTTGATGTTACTGCCACATTCTACTGCACCAAAGGAAATCATTTTCATCCTAGTCCCCAAATCCCAAAGGCTTTCCAGAGCAGCCAATTTTTTTTATATAAGCCACTGGAATACCATGAAAGAGGGAACCGCCCACTCCTTTGGAAGAGCCAGCTGTTGTGGGGGGGGGACCATCACAGAGCTTGCCCTCAAAATGTAAGTATCTTTAACAAGCACTCCTTCTTTACCCAGACTGCATTCTCAAGTGCCCGGAGACACTCCTATGTTCAGTATTTGCTTCAGTTACTTCCATGACTTTGGGGTTCAATCAAGAGTTGCTGAACTCATGCCGTGCCATGCCTCCAATGGAATCCCAACAGAACCTCTCAGTAAGATCTGCTCAGGACCCAAACACTTGTTATCTGTGGCCTCTGGCTCACAAAACACTCTGGGGAACCAAGCACATTCCGGAGCCCTTCCCATCGGCTTGATGTGCAAGTTTCAGTCGATTATGCAGGATGATTAGAGCTGACAGCTGCTAGTTGCCAGTTTGTAAAGGCTTAGAAGTATGATTGGGTGCCAGAGAACTCAAAACAAAGCGTATTTCTAATAGATTCTTCCCTTCCCCCTTCTTTTTCTTCCTAAGCTTGCTGCATACTGATTCTCTGGAGCAGATTTCTTTTTTCTTTTTTAGCTGTCAATCAGCGAGGATCAAAAAAGAAAACCGAAGAAGTCATTTTACACCCTTAGAATTTGTCCTGATGAACACATCTGCTCAGACAGAGGCTTACAGCTAGGGAAAAAATAGGGGTGGGTGGGGGAGGGAAGAGATGGAGCCAAGCCATCAAAAGCAGTCTGGCACATGTGTCCAGGGAATATTATTTCTACCGCAGTCTCCTGTTTCTTTATTGGGTCTATGTCCCTTTGTCTTGCAAAAAGCCATACGGTTGCCATAAAGTATGGCTAAGCATTAGCTGGAAAACAGGAGCAATGGATGATAGAACCATGTTATTATGCTTAAAACTGCCATCAAAATTCAGATATTGTATCCAGGCTTCTGTTTGAAGAATGGGAGCATATTGCCCGTATGTGGTTGCAGCTCCCTAAGAGATACAAGCAGTGGAAGACAAGATGAAGCACAAACAGAGGACATTCTACAGGGGTGGGTGACTGCCAGATAATGCAGGCCAATGTGAAAAATAAATAGCTATAATTCTACCTGTACAGCCTGGGATTCTATCTAAGTTGAAGAGATTGACTGTGAAGAGTCAGAGAGAGATTGCTAAGTGGAAAATGTCCTCAAGAAGAATTTCAACAGTACAAAAGGAAAAGAAAAAACAATATTCCAGCATCAATTTAAGCATGCATCTTTTTTTAAATAAAGAAAGCAACTGCACATGTAACAAACATACACATAAGAATTGACTGGGGGCAGTGACTGACTGGATTTGTCAACTTAATTCACCTCCATCCAAATATCACAAGCTTATTTCAGCATAGTGTGAAATGCTCCTGGCTATCTTGACATGGATTTTGTATTATTTGAATTACAACAGTTTTAACCAGGGATATTCCATTTAAATTACAACATTACACTTTTTAATAATTTGTTATGCAACTCCAAAAAGCAATTGATGACAGAACTGAAGAAGCTTCTTGAATTGGAAGCAAAACATCTTCAAGGAAAAACAAAGTCCAGTTGCCTTTTGAAAAAGCACCTTTGGAATTGATGGGTTGTTTTCCAACTGAAAATAAAAGCAGAGAGGTACGTTTCCTAAGACCACATAACCCAAATCTCCAATGTCGAAACCTCCTCTAAGTTCAAATGAGTGTCCTCTAGATTTTTAACAAATTTCGGATTTAGAGGCTCACAATATCACAGTGATATAGCTTGTGTTCCACTTTGAGAGAGGGCAACTAAATTTCATTTTTGATGTGTGCCATTGTGCCCACAGTAAAATGACAATAAAGATTATCTTATCTTGTGATGTAACAAATGAATCTGCTTACATCAGGTAAACTAACAGACTCAGGCAGAAGATTCTCAAAGCTGATACAATTTTCTTGTTCCGCTTCACTTTTTATCTGAATCAAATTAACTGCAATTTTATGGAGCCGTGTTGGGAACTAAGTTCTCACTGAGTGTCTATATACTACTAAAACCTTTGTAACCTTAACTGGGCAAAATGATGCATCATAGAGCAAAACATTTTCAACAAACACTGCTCAAATAGAGAAACCTACGGAATACATCCAGGAACCATTACTCCCGTGGAATTGAAATCTGGCATATTTTATAAAAAGTTAATGATATAAAAATTATCGTAAAGTATTTTATGACGTAATACAAAGTGTCATAAAACATTTCCTATGGTCAGCTCCTGATGTTTGATGGTACTATACAGTTTAACATAGGCTACTTTCAAGGCAGAGACATCTCTTAATATCACCTTGAATTTTTCCCCCCAGTACCTTAGAAGCTTTGGCCTTGTGGCATTGAGGAATCTGGTAAGGAAATATCTCTGAAACAATTATCCTACAGTGTATTGCTACTACTAAAATTCTCATGTCTTTTTTGTTTGTGACCTTCAAGTGGGTAAAATTATTGAACCACGATGACTCAAATGGGCTACCTTACAGAAGGCTGGAACCCATGGTTCCTGTGGGAATGATATCTGAGGAAGTTGTGGCTGCTTCAGTGCTACCACACATTCTGCTTACACTCCCCATTGATTATGTGGCACAAGGGAAGATGGAAGGGTCATATTCTTGTCCCCCTTCCCATCTTCCTCTAGCCCCTGTAACCAACTGGTGGGAAGCAAGGCCTGACAGGTGAGCAGCAATTGGCTGCTTTGGAACTGAGGTTGAAATTTGAAATCTTTTAACAGTGGTAGGCAGCAACAAAAGGACAGCAAGGTATGCATGTCTGTTCAGTAAAAACTACTACTTACTAGTTTGCCAATACATTCAGAGGGAACACATCGATTTCAACTATACTGCGCTCTCCAAGGTACTGAAAAGACCTTGTCAATTTTTCAATACTGTATTGTCCAGTCCTAGCAAGTTGTGGGCACACTCAATACTTGCGGCATTCTCTTTTCTTATTCTTGCTAAAATGACTAGACAGTAGATAATCATATAAATCAAACCTTTTTTCTTTTTCTTTTTGCAGATATTGTTTACATCGGAGTCTCCTGTTCGTACATTATTTGCTTCTTCTGTTTACTTTTTGATATCTGTTTCACAATCACTACTATCCTTCTACATTTGGAAAGACTAAATGATGCTTGGATAACTCTGCTTCCCCTATCTTTACATAGTATTCTTCAATGGCAGAGACAAGGCACCTTTTAAAAACACAGTATGGAAGATAGCACAGTATAGTCCATGAAACTTTATTCAAGTAAGGAAGTTAAGTATATGGATTGAGCACCCAGCCAAAAATATATTTTGTGAAGGGACTTAAAGAAAAGCATTCAATCTCATGCAGCTGAACACCTCATTAGGTGAGGTCTTGCGCACAGTTTTTTATCTGGTTGTTTGCAACATATGGGCCCTTAAAATCAGTTGTGATTTTCTACTTTAAATGATCCATTGTGTACACTTACTAGGAAGCCTATTTCTGAATAAAGATCTTAAGAATTAGGCTGTGTTTTTATAACAGGCTTCTTACTGATAAAGAATGCAAGTATGATTAACAAAATCATATCTTACATTAAAAGTAGCAGAGTAGCAGAGTAGCAGAGGAGAGCTAATACAGTACAATATCACTTTCCAAAATCTGTGAATTCCAGAATGTTTACATTATTTATTCCCTCAAATATTCTTGAATTTGGGCATCAGGATTTCCCTTGTGGCTTTTTTTGCATGTAATTCTTGTATGTTCATGAGGTAAGAGTCAGTTGAACTTTATTTTGCTTATATTACATCCCCAGGGCAAAAATACACATTTGTTCTCTCCTGAATAATGCTGTTGCCTTGTATATTCAAAAAGATCTGTGTGGTCCTGAGATGATGCGGGAGCAGGAAGATCCAGGTTTGAATCCATTCTCAGCTCTGGAAGGTCACTGAGATCACTCACTCTACCTCTGCCCACCCCAGTTTACACAATTATATTTTAGTGAAATATTGGAGGAAAGAATGCAGTATGTGCTTCTTGAGCTCTTGGTGATAAATCTAACAAACCAATTTATCAGTAAAATGCCCCTTGAGTTTAAAACAGAAGGTCTTCAGAAATCTCTGAGAATTGTTACCAAATTTCAATTTTAAAGTGAAGAAAGAAAAAAGTTGTGAGACTAATATTATTTGCGTTTAAATTAAATGTATTTCAAATGAACATTTGTTTATTTTAAAACAATCATACATATATATTTAAAATGAATATATATATTTATCTAGTCTATCTAGTATATATATAAAAAATTAGGCACGTTTGTGTCTGGTAAGTGATCCCGAAAAGTACTGAACCGATTGGGTTCAGACTTTCCGGGAGGGTCGGCATACCCTCTGAGCTGGTTCCGGCCTACTACTTACCTCGCCATATGTCCGGGACGGTCGCCCAGACGGCCGCAAAAGACGTGCCAGGTGCCCGCGGGCGCCACCGCCCGCCGACCACCCGCGCGCCTGCGCACAAAGCCAAGACCGGGCGGAACGCGGAAGGGCCTCTAGCTTTCTCTTCTGAACAGCAAATGTGCTCAGAAGCTAACCCTGACTTCAGTTTTTCATGCAGTGCTGATGATTGACAATGACTGGAGCTCAGTACTGGAGCTTAGGTAGCATAGACCAGGGGTCCCTAACCCCCAGTTCATGGACTAGCACCAGTTTGCAGCATGCCAGCAAATGGGCCGTGCAAACAAGCCAAGCCCCATTCATGGGATGCAGGCAGCATGCAAAACCACGCCCTGTCTGGTCAGTGAAAAAAACTTTCACCATGAAATCAGTCCCCGGTGCCCAAAAGGTTGGAGGCCACTGGCATAGACACTCTCAGACACAGTTGCTACAGTCTTTGGTTCAAAGGGCCGGTAAAGAGCCTGAGATCTGCACATGCAGTGCCGTTGTGACATGACTCATGTCGAAGAGAGGTGATTTGATTGTCCCTGCCAGGCCTTTCTCAGTTAAAAGCCAGCCTACTTGATTTTCAGAGGGGAGATGACATGACTACTTCAGTTTCAACCACATTAATACACTGGCTAACAAACTCAAAGTAAACCATTCCAGACTCAATTGCAGAAAATATAACTTTAGTAACAGAGTGGTCAATGCCTGGAATTCATTACCTGACACTGTCGTTTCATCCCCAAGGCCCCAAATCTTTAACCTTAAACTATCTACCATGGACCTTACTCTATACCTAAGAGGTCTATAACGGGGTGTGCATAAGTGCACTAGCGTGCCTACTGTCCCTGTCCTACTGTCCCCATTTATTCGTACTCATTTACTATTATGCATATGCTTATACTTGTTTATACCTATATGTTTATATAGTATGTTTTGTTACCTATACTTGTTTGTACTTGTTGTTTTTCTCATACATGCTTGATTAAATAAATAAATCTTGAAATCTTGAAATCAGTCACTGACTGAGGGTGAGTTGAAGGTAGCATCATGGGGACATGACAGAAATAAGATCTCTTGCCTATGGAGAAACTTTTATTTATTTATTTATTTAGTCAAGCATATAGAACATCAACAATGGTAAAGGGTAAAAAAAAATTAAAACATATGAACATATAACTTCTTCCCACTTGCAATAGAATCAGTTACTCTGTACAAGATCATCATCATCATCATCATCATCATCATCATCAGTAGCATCAGCATCAGCATCATCAGCATAATCACTGCAACCACCATGAATCTCATTACAAACATTCACTAAGTAGCTCAAGGTGTTTCCTTTCCATGTTTTGACTAAGAGATGGTGACTCATACAAGTCCTCCCCCACATTCTCCCGTGTTGAGCTAACAGAGGATTAGATATACTCCTAGCTCCAGAAAACAATGATTTTCACTATTTGGGTACACTGTTATTACAGAACAGCCTTTTCCAATCATGCTGCCTGAGTTGCTGTTGGGGGTTGTAGGACAACACACTTGGAGAGCATTGAGTCGAGGGAAGCCTGGAATGATGTCATCTGGTACTGTGGGCCTTCAGCATTTCCTGTGGAACTGAAAGAGTTTCTATATAGTACAATCAACATCCTTTGCAGTCTGTATGTCAGGTCATGAAGGACAAACTGCTTTTTGGAAACTTGTCCATAAATACTGAAC
This sequence comes from Pareas carinatus, assembly GCA_032468095.1. NCBI lineage: Eukaryota > Metazoa > Chordata > Lepidosauria > Squamata > Pareidae > Pareas > Pareas carinatus. Next base: position 93,678 of record JANHFO010002210.1, on the reverse strand, counting down.
TGCTTCGGTTAACCCTTGATAAACCTGTAACCCTTTTGATGAAAAAAATAGCTTGTATTGCATCACATAAGTATTTCTTTTGAAAAAGCGAAGCTCTGCAGTTTTTAAACACTTTCGTCACATAGGCAATGCTATTGTAAGTGTTAAATACTACTGTTTTGACTGCCACAGAAGTTTAGTTTTGGGTTATTTGCATTATATTAAAAAAATCAGTCTTGCAACTAGGTTCAATCTTGTCAATTACAAAGTAAAAGGTGTATGGTCTATACTCTAATAACCATAAAATCCAGATCCATTGTTTTAGAACAATGCAGAAAGGAAGATGGAATGAAACAAAAAAAAATCTGCAGAATGTAAATGGCATTATCAGTTCTTTCCCCTCAATGGCAGACTTTGAATACTACTAAACTCTCATCCTCATAACTTTAACTGGGTGAAACAGTGCATCAGAGGGGAATGATTTTTGAACCAAGGTAACTCAAATGGATTAATTTACAGACTGTATCCAAAATCTAGGATGCATGACTCTCACAGAACTGAAATTTGGCAATTTTTAAAAAAAGCTATGACATAAAAATGATCATAAAATTGTTTATGACAATATAAAATATCACAAAACATTTCCTGTGCTTATGTTCAACATAGTCTGTTTACTCTCAAGGTAGATAAATCTCTGAGTGTATCCCAACATTTCCAGTGAAGGTGGTACATTAAAAGTTCTGTCATTGTGGAAAGGATTGAGAAAATATCTTTTTTTTTTTGGTTTAATGTCATCTTTTTTTTTAATTAATATTTTTATTAAGTTTTTGATAATACATATAACATATACACAACTTCACCCTTGTGCTATACAAAAAGAAAGG
>JANHFO010002210.1:73893-86058 GCA_032468095.1 Pareas carinatus | reverse complement strand
GAGAGAGAGAGAGAGAGAGAGAGATCTTAACTGTCTCACTTAGCAATGGAAATTTTGGACTCAGTGATATGTCTTAAAGACTACTTGCACAGGTGTCCAATTGACAGCCTAGATGACTCACATCCTACCCAGAGAACAACTCTGCTGCTACTCACTCAGAAAATAAAACACATCCGCTTTTTAATCTTATATTCATATAAGCACAGAATCTGCACACAAATAAAGGAGGCTCAACAAATGAGATCCCGAGTTGTAAGAAGCTGAAAGAGGCTTGGGGAAAGTGACCAGAAGGCAAAACTGCAATGCCATGTCAGTGCAGGCCAGCTATGGAGAGAGAGAAGCAAAGGCTGATGATATAGCAAAGAAACTTCTTAATACAGGCAGCCCTCAACTCACGACCACAACTGAGCCGAAAACCTCTGTTGTTAAGTGAGACATTTGTTGAGTGAATTTTGCCCCCTTTTACGACCTTTCTTGCCACAGTGGTTAAGTGAATCCCTGCCGCTGATAAGTTAGTAGCCCGATTGTTAAGCGAATTTGGTTTCCCCATTGACTTGGCTTGTGAGAAGGTTGCAGAAGTTGATCGTATGAGCCAGTTGCCAAGCATCCGAATTTTGATCACAAGATCATGGGGATGCTGGAAGCGTTGCAACTGTGAAAAACTTTTCACAGTGCCGCTGTAACTTTGAACGGTGGCTAAGAGAACGGTTGTAAGTTGAGGACTACCTGTATGCAATAAATGGAAGCACTGGAGGTGGACCTGCATATAAATACGAGCCTAGGTCATACCATCCATATGGTGGTGAACGAGGCTGTTTCTCCTAGGATGCCAGATGGGAAAGTTTGTGCTGTTTGATGATGGATCGATTGTGTGCTATGAAGTCGGAATTCATTCATGAACCTGTTGTTCATGTCTTCCAATGGTGCATCCATCACCACTGTAATGGACGCCATCCACCGTGCTGTTGGTTGTTCTATTCTTCTCTTTCATCTACTGTTCCCAGGCTTAGAGACTTCTCCAAAGGAAGAGATGTTATGTACGAGAGGAAAAATGAGCAAATATAGGAAGGCAGAGGAATTTCCCAGGAACAATGACTGTTTCCTATTAGGCAGCTTTGCAGAAATATATCCATTAATGCCCAGTTAAGAGACCCAGTGTGATATAGTGCAAAGGTCCCCAACTCCCAGACCTCAGCCCCTTTGGAACTGGGATGTGCAAGCGGCAGGCAAGCGCATAAGCATGCGCAGCTTCACTTGGGCGAGCTGCAGGTGCTCACGTTCACATGTGCAGCTCGATTTCTGTGAGCATCGGCCACGCATGCCCACTTGTGCAAATGGAGTTGTGTACACTCTCAAGTGCACCTGCAACTCACACAAACCCATTCCCTCTCTCTGCCCTCCAGCCAGGCCGCCAAGACAAACAGCTGATATAGTGTTTAAGGATCAGATTAGAAACCAGGGGATTGTGAGTTCTAGTCCCGCCTTAGGCACTAAGTCAGGTGGGTGATCTTGGGCCAGTCCCTTTCTCTCACCCCTAGGAAGGAGACAATGGCAAACCACTTTTGAAAAACCTTACCCAGACAATTGCAGGGACTTTTTTTAGATAGTCTCTGAGAATCAGACCCAACTGGACAGAAGAGGGAAAAAATGCTTAATCACTTGCATTAATTTTTTTTAACCTTCTCTTTTAGATGAAAAACATAAAAGCATATTAACTTTTATGCTCATTTAAATCTCTTATCAACACCTTGTTTTACTACTTGCCATGCTAAACAAAGAGGGGTGAGAATCTATTCACACACACACACATACACACATAGAGATAGAGTCAGTAAACATTTACAGCTGAACAGGAAATTCTAATGAGGGTCAAGTCAAAATAGATGATTTTAATAAACATTTTTGCCTTCTAGAAAAGCTGCTTTTTTAACGTAATGTGGGAGAGGAGGTTGATGGGAAATAGGAATATTTCAAGTGAGGGAAGTACCAGTTTTTACAGAATTGACTTTCTTTGTGTTCAGTAATGCCATGTGTAGACAAATTAGATAAAGTATAATAATATTCTTTCCCCAGAAAAGAGACTCTCAACCAACGGAGTATTGGAGTGCAAAATGATTCTGAAGCAGTTAATAAGCTTGTAAGAGGTGAACAAACAGGAATTCAATTTTGACTTACCTATGTTCATAAGCAAATCTGCATTAGAAATTCTAGTTGAACACAGTTTGATAGAGAAGCTACTTTAGATTTGTTAACCGCATCTTTTTTCCTAGTCAATCTTGGGGTTTTTAAAAAAACCATTATTGATGGCAACGTGTGCTAGCCTTTAAATTTTGTGCACACATCATGACAAGAGGCACAAAGATAATCGCACTTAGAAAGTTCCTTGGGGAGAAATCATTGCGGTCTTTAAGACGGTTATGCCCACTTTACAAGAGAATGAGGAAAAACCAATCTCTGGCGTCTCCCTAAATTTGAGCAATATAAGCAAAGTAGCACATCGTTCTCTTCAAATTTTACTTGTTTGACAAGACCCAGGGCATGACTTGAGGGCATAGGATGCAGCCACCTTGCTGAAGCTAAGAATTTCCATGTCTAGTGAATGTTTGATTGGGAAATTGCTTGAGGACTGCGTAGAAGCAAAAGCAAAACTTAAATTTACTAACACAGAACGAAAGAGAACACCATCAAATAACAAATGTTGAAAAATAGGTTGGAATATATTTATGGGCTAACTATTAAAAAAAATCCTGCAAACTCAGGATTTTTGCAAAGCTTCCAAGGAAAGGTGCAATGTAACCTATATTAATGTAACCTATACTGCCATGCTGCTATGATGTAAAACGGGTACAATTTTCCACTCAAGACTTATAAACATCATCAGTACTGAGGCGTGTTTGGTTTTATTCTTCAGTTTGTAGGGAAAAGGCTATCTGGATCGTTCTGGGGCTGAAAATAGACACAGCAAAGTGACTACCTGGTCCTAGGACTATATATTTATGTCTTAGCATGTGACTGCAATTTTTGTTCAAACACTTTCTTCCCAAATGTTTGGAATGCTTCACACAGGTTATTCCCAGCAAACTTTACAACTCTCTAAGGAGAAACAAAAATGGTTATGCTATTATTCGACATGGGAACATGACAGAGATTTAACAGACAGCTCTGAAATCCTGGTGGGTCCCATGCATTACAGAAAGGTTGAGCCTGGCATTTTATGAGCATTGTGGAAGCCCTCTTTGTAATAAGCTCTCTCCAATTCTAGTTTGCTCTGGCCAAGCTTTGGAACAGGGCAAAAGTTCCCTTCAAGCAAGTATCAGGGAGAAGAACACTTAAGAAGTGATTATATTTGCTGGCAAAATGAAAGTGTGTCTCATCAAATTAGATCCAAGAAGTGGAAATTGCCTGAGGAAGTCAAACCACTCAGAAGGAGGCTGGGAAATACTATCTGGCTTTTCTGCATTGTGCGTTGCTTGAACAAGGGCACTGAGCAGGAAAGATGGGAGAACAGGGGCCATGCAACTGGAAAATTAAGCACTGAGGTGGATTCTGAAATCCACTTTTCCCATTTAACCAGGTTAATAGCAGAGGTTCGACTTCTTAGTATCTTCTTCTTCCCTGGCGTCGTTCATACTTTCATTTACTCAGCTCCATATTATGATTTCCTGAATTTACGAAGTTGAGAGATATCATCAGGGTTGCTTTCAAACTTTTAGCCAAAAGAACACTGCAAATGCTATTCAGATGAACAGCAGGAAATTTGAAGAGAAGATAATTACATGTCTACAGTATATATGTAGTACAAAGATGCATCTACATAAGCATCTTATGCGGTTTCATAGGAAAATCAACTTTCTAATCTTTACGGCACGTTCTCAGCTGACTTTGTCAATAATTGGGTCCCTTAATGGACAGCTTCAGTTATAACATATGAGCATGTTAAAACAAACCACCCAGTCAAGCTCCTGTTTCCAGGCATGTTCTCACTGATATTTTTAAAAAAACAAATTGAACTATAACATACAGAAGAAATGATTATATCCTGTTTGTCCATGAACAAGAAATGTTCCTTTTTCTAGACTGCTCCGTTTAACTGTCCTGGCTAGAATACCGAGACTTCTCTATCAATTCATCTAAATTTATTTTTAAAAGCCCTCTAATCTAATGGCCATTATTATACTTACTGTAGCGGGAGCAAAAAAAAATTCAAAGCACTACTACATTTTGTCTTTTCTGAATCTGAATTATGAGAATGAAGAAAAGTTACCATAGAAAAAGAAATTTCATATTATATTAATAAAACACAATAGGCATTTTTAGCAGTGGAATGGAGATTATTTATGAGATGGCAGCAACCCTGCAGAATACATTATACTATCAGTTGGACTAATTCTTAGTTTTCTCCAGTCACCTGAATTGACTAGAAATCAATTCAAGTTGTTATTAATTAACATACTGAACTCAACATAGACTGGCCTTTAAGTGTCCTAGGAACACTTCAGGAACCTGAAAATGGTCGGGGTGATTTAATTAGTTGAGCTTTGCAAGATACATCAGGCCAGTGCTTAGATCCATGCAGTTCTTCAATATTTTCATCTAAGGTTTTGTTTTGATCGACATAACCCCAAATCCTTCTGTATACGTGAAACTGCCTTCTCCTCTATATTTGCACTAGTCTTTAAAATAGGAAACACGTATATACAAATTTGTAAAAGACAAATTTGCAACATGAGATGCTATCAAGGGTTGCCTGGAATTATGGAAATGTTTTTAGATGGTATATCTATCCAAAGATGAGTCACAGGAAAAATATTACACCTCAGATAGACTGGTATTACTTATTTGGTACGATATAGCTACTATTGTAAATCACTTGCTATATTAACGTAAACCAATGTAAAGTTATTAAATTGTGCCATGTTCTTGGAATATAGAGTTGACACCCTCCACCCTCCCATCCACACACTCAATTCACACACAATTAGAGGAGAGTCACAGGCCAGCATTGACACATTCTTTCCATGTTGTCAAAATCTTCTCAAATACACATTTGAGTCAAGTTGGAACTCCTATCAATTGACAAATCATATATTTACTAAGCCAGATGAATCTAACAATAATTTTTAGGTTCTAGCTGGACAGGGTCTCTCTCTCTCTGGTAGAATTTACAAATTTAGGGCCAGGCTATGACTAGTTTAAAGAAGAAATGCCTTACATAGCTAGACATTTCTTTGAGCAGAAAAAGCAGCTTGGTACACATCATGTTGCATCTGAACAAAGTACAGACATTTTATTTATTTATTTAAGCGTTTTGCACATCTTAAAAGATCTCTGGAGGGCTCACAGCAACTATAAAACTATAAAAACTATATAACAAAAACTAAAAACCTGGCACCTCAACTAGCCTCCAGGAATTCACCAACAATCCTCCATGGATTCCACCGCTTGGCATGCCCTGGGAACTTTCTTTTTTTTGCTATATTTCACCAATGAGGTTTTTCACTTTACTCCGAGCCCACTCAAGGGGAGATTCAGGGTACTGTATATAAATCCTGTTGGGATTTATATGGCCCAACTACCTTGGGGGGCAGTCAGACAACTGAACTGCCCAAGACAGTGTTTCTCAACTTGTCAGCTTGAAGCTGGGTGGACTCCAACTCCCAGAATTCCTCAGTCACCAAGGTGGCTGAGGAGTTTTGGGAGCTGAGGTCCACACATCTTCAAGTTGCTAAGGTTGAGAAACACTGGTTTAGAAGCTGAGGCAGGACAGGTATCAGCTGTGTGGCGAGAACTTTTCACAATTACGTAATTTTCTACCAGCTCAAGGTTGAATGGAAAGCACTAGTGGTGTCAAAAAGCCTATAGAAAAGGCAGAGCTTCCATCTTTCAGGGCAATTTGTTTTTATTTATCTGTAAGTTCTTTACTTTAGACAGGCACGACCTAACATCCAGCAGCCGGAAGCTGTTCTTTTGAGGGGTCATAGAGAATGGGGAAGTGATTACAATATTGGAGGTGGACAAGGCTTCAACGAACCACTTCTTCCATTGTTTAAGAGATGGTTTTATTTAGACCAACATAAAAAGCTTCCATCAAGAAATAGCAGCTCCACTGATTCTCTGCTAAACTCAGCTGCCCAGTTTCCAAGCTGTGCAAAGGAGACTGAAGGTTCTTCTTTCCATTGTGGCTGACTTGAAGACTTCATTATAAAAATACCTGGCTGGAAATGCACATTCAAGCCACCTCAGTGTGGTCTACCAACCCACCCGCTGATTCATACTTTTTCCCCCATTCACAAAGTGTTTTTCCCATCTTAAATTTCTCCGATGCCTTAACCACTTTGGCGTGCATTTTACTTTCCATTGATTTCCTATTGCCAGATGTGTGATTGATGTCCTCCAGGAAGCACAAGCCTTCTACGCGGGGTCCAGCACGCAATGCCAACCAGGCCTACTTTGATTTGAACTCTGCCAAGAGGCTGCTGTATTTCTTTCCTATCTTGTAAACCAAGAGGTCAGGCGGGGCCTAAGACAGCAAATTGCAAGATGGCTTGCCTGGCGCTGGGCCAGCCTGCCACTCACGCTAATTGCAAGCAGGCCAAGGAAATCAGCTTGGGGTGGGGCCCGATAAAATAAGGCTGGAGAGAGGCCAGAGGTATCTTACCTCTTTCAATCAGGAGCCATCTCTTGCACAGCCCACCGATTTAAGGATTTCCAAGGAGCCTTCTCATATTTCTATATAAGGACAGTGGGGGCCAACCAGCACGTTCACAGAAAAGGTAATTCCAACTTGGAAACACTAAACTCAATGTTTAGTATGTGCACGCAATAATTGTGGAAAAGATTAAAAAATCAGACGGTTTCAACTCCCCACCACCATCATCCCAAAAAATCCAGAACAGCCTTTTTCTGGAGAGCACAGTCAACACAGAGTCAATTACAAGCAGCCCTCGATTTATGACCATAATGCAGTCCAAAATTTCTGTTGCTGACTGAAACATTTGCCCCATTTTACAACCTTTCTTGCCACCGTCGAGTGAATCGCTGCAGTTGTTAAGGAAGTAACACGGTTGCTAAGTGAATCCGGCTCCCCCTATTGACTTTGCTTATAAGGAGGTTGCAAAAGGGGGACCAGGTGACCCCCGGCAGGACTGAAACCGTCATCAATATGAGTCAGTTGCTAAGCATCCAAATTTTGACCCCCTTACCTTGGGGATGCTGAAATAAGTCGTGTGAAAAATGGCCATGTCACTTTTCTCAGTGATGCTGTAACTTTGAATGGTCACTAAATGAACTGCTGTAAGTCGAGGACTGCCTGTACATGACAGGTGGGGCATGATTTTTTTAAGCTTTGAAACTACGATTGGTCCACATGTGTGATTTTCCTATATGTCATGCTGGCTGGTTCGTATTTGCCACTCCTTCATCTCAGATGAAAATTGGGCTGCTCTAAGTGCATAGAATAGGACAAAAAATAAAAATAAAACATTCCTCTAGGCATATGCCATACAGAAAGTCCTTTCCCATTCTTGTTCTTCACATTGTTCTTTGTGATTCTGAATGTCTGTTCCCCTCCCTTCTCTTATCGCTTATTTATGGTTATTTTGGAACATGTTTTGGTGAAACACCATTTTCCAGGGTGCAATCTGGATTACCATCCAACTTCATAGATTAGGTTATCCCTTCTGTATCTGTTTCGCTCTATCAGAATGCCACAATTCCCTCGTTTGGCATCCCATAACAGCCATAAAAAAACTCATCCACTAGCAAAATACAAAATGCATCTCCTTTGAAAGTACAGCTGGCATGCTGCTGATAAATGAAGCCATTCTCCCTGCATGTGGGGCTAACCACAGAGACCCTCACAGACATTTCCCTCCATTCTCAGATGGCGTGAATACTGAATGGATTCTGTTCAGAAGCACCCCAGGACTTTAATGGGGATGTGGGAAATGATTTGATATTCACATTGCAATTACAGGATGTGAACGTTACATCTTATACAATTCAACCTTCTCCTGACAAAGCATTTGCGAGTGCATGAGCCTTTGATTAACTGCTTCTGCTTATAGGTACAGTCTATGCGTGCCTGTATACGCGACGACCAGATCTACCCATCTAAGCCTAAAAGGAACCCTGGATTCTGCAAGGGGTGTACTTACATCTCTGCGTATTTCATTTTGCTGCTGCTACTTTGGAAGCGACAGAGACGTCTACCACAATGCAAAGTTTAGACAGTGTTCCAAAATAAGCGTAGATAAGCTTAAGCCGTAAAACAAGTGAGCTCTTATTTGGTGCTCTGAGCTTGGTGGCACTCTTGCAGACGTTTCATTATCCTAAACTAGACAACATCTTCAGCACTAGTGATATGACTAGGGTTACTTAGTTTGGGTAATGAAATGTCTGCAAGAAAACAGTCAAGCTCAGAGAGCACCATGGATCCCACAAATAAGAGCTCTCTTGTTTTACGGCTTAAGCTTATCTACGCTTATTTTGGAACACTGTCTAAACTTGATGAATACTATTTACAATCTACAATCGGTGAAAGTGCATCTGTTACAGCCTAAAGTCGAGAATGTGGCTGAACTACAGGCAATATTCAAGACTTCCCTAGCCTACTTTTTTTTTTTTTTGCCATCGTGAAGAGTCTATCTTCTGTAACCAAAGTCACATCCACATGCTGAGCTTGTTCTAAGTTCTAGTGTATGATTTACTGCTTTCATCTCTCAGGAAACGGAATCAATGCTGCTTGATGTAATATGCCAATAAAACTGTCAGATAAATGTAGCTGAATTGGGCCATTAACAAACTCCACTGGAAGCAATAGCAATAATTTGTCGGAGATTTAATTGTTGGGATGGGGCCTAGAAGGGGCATATGTACTGCCTGCAAGCAAGAAGGACATACTTTCAAGCCCTGGGGTGGGGGCTTTTGGGGGGGCAAAGGAGAAACCATTCTGGAGTCAGCTGCAAATGATAGCTCTGTAGAAACGAAACCTCATACAAATCAGCACCTGTTTAAAACATCTTCACTTTTACAAGACCTATAGATTCTCGTGAGTTTCCCTGGACCCCAGAGGATATAGCTTATTCCTTAACAGAAGTCAAGAGTCAATATCTTCTTCCAAAGATGATGATCTTGGAGGAAAGAGGCAGAGACAACAGTTCCATAAGAACCTCTAAGCCCAGGGAACAGAAAAAGTGTGAGAAACATAAGATAAGCCCCTCCCTAAGAAGAAAAGCTCAAGTCACTCTTTCAAGGTTCTGTTGCTACAATCTACATCAGGACCTCAGAGGTTGCCACAAAGAAGAGGGGGTCAAGCTATTCTCCAAAGCACCTGAAGGCAGGTCAAGAAGCAAAGAATGGAAACCAATCAAGAAAAGAAGCAAGCCAGAACTAAGGAGAAATTTCCCGACAGAAACAATGAATCAGTGGAATGACTTGCCTCCAGAAGATGTGGATGCTCCAACACTGGAAGTTTTAAAGAAGAGATTGAACAACCATGTGCCTGAAATGGTATAGGCTTTCCTGCCTGAGCAGGAAGTTGGACTAGAAGACCTCCATGGTCCCTTCCAACTCTGTTATTCTATTCTGTTCTGTTCTATTCTATTCTACATGGTCCTCACTTACCAACCACTCATTCAGTGAAGTTACGACAATGCTAAATGACTAATACGACCAGCCCTTAAAATTCCAGTCATCAGTGTCCCATGTAGGTGCTTCATCACTGGAGGTTTTTAAGAAAAGACTAGACAGCCACCGGTCTGAAATGGCACAGAGTCTCCTGCTTGAGTGGGGGGCTGGATTGGAAGACCTCCAAGGTCCCTTCCAGCCCTATTCTGATTCTGATTCTATACTCCTGGGATCACATTCCTGGTCATTCCAAGTCACCATTGCAAGGCCACAGCCTCTCCCAGTCACATGACCACCTTTTGCAGCCTTCACTGCTGGCTTCTGACATGCACAGTCAACGGGGAAACCAGCAGAAGGTTCCCAATGGTGACCATGTGATGCCATGCTTAACAGCGTCGTGGTAGTTGCCATCAACAACAAACGGAACTGCTGTTGCTAAGCAATGTGATCACATGTCACACTTCCTGGCTGTGTTGCTTAGTGACAAAAATTCCAGTCCCAGCTACCATCTTTCACCTTTAAAGTATTGTTCCAATCAAACTTACAGAATGAGCGGGCCTCGGTGCTCTCTGAGCTTGCTTGTTTCCTTGCAGACGTTTCATTATCCAAACTAGGTAACATCATCAGTGCTAGTAGGGAGTGCTGTTTGCGGTCAGATTATATTCTGGCGGCTTGCCCTGTCAGTGTTGGTGGGGGTGGTCTTAGAGGTTCTTTGGTTGGGCTGTTTGCTGTTGGCTTCTTTGGCAGTTTCTTGATTAGGGTATTGTTCACTTGATTGTTGGTCTGAAGTTAGCCTTGGGATTAATCTGTGCTGATCTGGGTGCTGATTGCTGGTGGAGAAGTGCTTAGGGCTTTTTTAAATTCCCTTTTGAGCTGGTTGATTGTTTCTTTTGCATAGTCTATAGATGTTGTTAATGTCTAGCTGTCTATTGATGACTAATTTGTCAGAGTGCCAGGCTTCTAGAAATTCCCTGGCATTTTTGGACTTGGCCCGGTCTAGGATTGTCACATAGCTAGTAAACATTTAGAGCAAATAGACATTTTTTATGCTTTTAAAATTCTGTGGAGATGAGAAAATGAGTGAAGACATTTTAAAGTTATCAAATGTAGAAAGAAAAATAATAGCATGCAATCTGTTGCAAGGAATAAATATTTGTGAAAAGAAACAAATTGTTATGTATCAGAATGTATTTCCACACCATTTGTTATATGGAAATGAGAATTATGTATATCAGTATAAATATTGTTATATATGATAGAAATGGATTACTTAAGAAATGTGTGTGGTTAAAAAATAGAGAGAAAGTGTGGATTGAATGTGAGCTGAATATGAAAGGCAGTGACTAAATTGAAAGAATCATGTTTAGATAGTTTGGTCATCCAGATAAGGCTGCAAAAATGACATGGAAGAAGATGTTACATTGGACAAAAAAAAAACTCGGCAGTGTCTTAATAATTAAAAGCAATAAACAAATAACAAATTAAGAGGCAACTTAGACATTTTCCTGTATTGGATTTACAAAAGAGACTTGTTAAAGTTTTGAACATTTTTGTGAGAAGGAACAAAGAAACAAAATTAAAAGAAATCAAATTCAGTTATATTATTTTATAGGACTAAATATCAAGATTGTTAGAAGTAACAGGATGGAATATAAAATTGATTTATTTGATCACGTTTAAAATAATTAAAGGTCTCTGCTAACCTTTAATGGACTTCTGCTTCTGTCAGGATTGAAATGAGGTTTATGGGTTTATTTGTAAATAAGACGTACGATACGGGAAAAAGATCATTTGTTCAATATTAAGGGAAAGTGATAGATTATTAAAATTGTTTATACTTATTGTGTTGAAGGGAGAAATCATTTCTTTATATGTATATTTCTTTTCCTTTTCTTTACTATATTCTTATTTTTGCTTTTCTATTTATTTTTTATTTTTGCATCTTTTATTTTTATTTTTATTTTAGTTTGTATGAGTTGTTATTGTAATTGCAATATTTAATACATTTTTCATTAGAAGAATTATTTTTTCTCAGTGGGGGAATTTTAGGTTTTTCATCTCTTGTTCTCTGTATGTAAGTTAGATAATATTGTTTTATATTCATAGCCCTCTGACTGTTTTAGTTCTTCTTTCTTTTTTCTATAAGAAAAATAATTGAAAATAGTCATATCATCTATTTCGACTGATATTGCTAGCAGCTTCCCTAATAAAAATATTCTAAAATATAGTGCTGATCTGGGTTCATTGTTATAATGGTAAAGGTCAAATTAAAAATACATTAAATGAATGTAAACATTTAAATTGGCAGCTAGTAATTGCTTCATTACTTACCTAAATCATGAATTTTCAACAAAACTGGCAACTGGCATTCTTTATAACTGCAGGGCTTGTTCAACTGTTTCATTCTGAACTACTGTTTCATTCTGAACTACTAAAGTGGGCTACTTCCTGCTCATACCCAATTATTTTTCTTGGTGATCTTAACTTACCACTTATAAATTGGAACCTCAATGAGTGTACCTCTGAACCCATACATGC
>JANHFO010002210.1:63603-73793 GCA_032468095.1 Pareas carinatus | reverse complement strand
CTACTGTACTCTGTGCCTGTGTGATACTGGTTTCCATCGCTACTTCCTAGCCCACAGCGTTTTTTGCTGCACGCACCATCTGCTTGTTCCTAACATTGGTTTTAGGCCTAGGGGGCTAACAGTGATTCACTTAACAAATGTGACAAGAAAGATTGTAAAATTGAGCCAGATTCATTAAACCACTGTGTTAGTAACTTAACAACTGCAGCGATTCGCTTAAGAACTGCAGCAGGAAAGACTGCAAAGTGATGCAAAATTCAGTGAAAAACCGTCTCGCTTAGTAACAGAAATTTTGGGCACCAATGCGGTTGTAGGTTGAGGACCACCTGCCTAAAAGTTTCCCGGATTTTAACATACACCTGAACTTTGTGAACTGTGGTTTCCTCGAAGGGGTAAATCAGTTATGGGGAAAGAGTGAAATTTGTCTTCCGGTCTGGAAGAAACCTTTTCCAAGCTGTCAATCATGCAGCTTCCATGCTGATTTCCCCACTCATCCCACTTCCTGGCAAACTGCAAATAATAAGCGTGATGGAGCAAATGAAATCTTCCCCTGTTTTGGGGAGAGGGTTGCTACAACATTTTCACACTTACGACCCCTCCACGGTCACGTGATCAAAATTCAGACGCTTGGCAACCGACTCGTACTTATGACGGTTGTAGCGTTATGGGGTCATGAGATTTTCTTTTGTGCCTTTGACAGAAGCGAAGTCAATTGAGGGGGGCATATCAGATTCACTTAACAACCGTGTCGCTAACTTAACAAGGGGCAAAAGTTCACTTGACCACTGTTTCGCTTAGTAACAGAAATTCTAGGCGCAGTTGGAGCCATAAGTCAAGGACTACCTTTAGATATTATTTCAACATACATTCCCCCCCAAATGGATATTGCTACCATGTTTTCCTGAAAATAAAACCTGGTCTTATATTAATTTTTGCTCCAAAAGATGCATTAGGGCTTATTTTCCGGTTAGGTCTTATTTTCGGGAGGAAATATTCACTGCATCCGTCTGGCTGAGAGTGGGGCTTCTATTATGAGCCTCCTGAAAAATCAGGCTAGGGCTTATTTTCCAGTTAGGTTTTATTTTCAGGAAAATGGGACAGATTGCACAGGGACACAAAATCCTAGGATATAAACCAGGATACAAACCAGGATATTTGCATTTTGCGTGCGGCCACCATCATCCTATTGACATCTTTTTTTAAAAAAATTTTTTTTACGGTCAAACTGTTTTCGGGGAATCCTCTGAAATCCCTCCAGAGCCCTGGAGTTTAAAAAAAAAAACCTCACCCTCTTCGCCCCTCGCCCCCTTTTCTGACATACACACAATCTTGGCTAATATAACGTCACACTCTACATTTCTATAGCACAACAAGGCTTAGAAATAACACCGTTTAAGAGAAATCGTGACACATACTTTTATAAGTGGAAAGCATTCTCCAGCACAAGCTGTAGCAGAAACAATCACGCACAACAGGCTACAATTATTATTATTTTGCTGCATTCGTTTCAAGCCCACCACGTTGGTTACCCATATATCATACAACTGGACCCCCTACCCACCACCCCACCAGTCCCTCCCCATCCCAGACGCTCCCCTTCCCCTTTAAATAATGTCATCTAGCCTTGCCTTCTAGCAAACAGTTATTTCTGCTTATTTCTCCAATCTCTCCAGCCAATATTTCTACTTTTCGTACCTTTGTTTGTTTTTTTTAAAAAATCTTATGCTCTAGAAATAATCCTTATAACTAGTCGAGGGTCTTCTCTTAAATATGCCCCCTGGGAATCCTATCTCTGAAGCATGAGCCTTTCCTTCCTTCCCAATCTCCTTTTCCTTCGGCTGGTGTAATTTCCAAATCTAATTGGCGATTTGGGGGCCAAGAAACAATTCAATATCACCGCTGGTTTATTTGGCCAAGGAGCTTTTGTAAACTTTAAAAATTAAAGAACCAGAAAAGCTGGCAGCCAAGATCTTTTGCTTGAAAAAGGGGGAGATGGGGAAAATGCTTTATCTATACTTTTGTGTGTGTGTTTTTTTAAAAAAATCCAAAATGAACAATGGGAATGAACTATTTTTTTTAAAAAAAAAAGTCTAATTTTTCCCAGTTTCAGTTGAAGTCAGGATAGCGGGTTTTATATCTTTTCCCCTCTCCAAAAGAGATTTAATAAATCTGTCTATGTTAAATGATGATGCACACATAACTGATAATAAATTATCACGTATGGATGCAACTATAGGGGGAAGAAACGGGTCATTTTTTTTAACAGTCCCTGCCCTGTCCAGATGGGCGACTTTAAAGTCCCTGCAGTTCTTCCCACTTGCAATAATATTTAGTTTTAGAGCAGGTAAGTTGAGAATTTTTATCTAGGCAACTTGTGACTCTCTGCAATGTCTGCATTTCGGAAAGGAGATCGTGAGCGCCTTCACAAAATGGGTGCCAGGGAGATTTTCCCACTGGCAAAATGGCATCATTGCTCAAATGCCAATCTATTTTCAATATTAAAAAAAATACTCTGTCCTGGATCACACGATGGTAAGAGCAGAGAGATGGGTGGAAAATCCAGATTTTCTCCGATCTGATGTTTTTCTTTTTGGGAAAGAAAAGCTGGGCTGAAGGGGGAAAGTGGATCAACCAGGATCCTCCTTGAAGGCACAGGCATCCGAGCCAAGAAAAGGAATAACAGAACGACGGAGTTGGAAGGTCTTCTAGTCTGACCCCCCTGCTCAGACAGGAGACAAACGGATTGTTCAATCGCTCCTTAAAAAGCATTTGTGATGTGGATCTGAGCACATCTGGACAGTACTGCACCTTCCATCTGCTGCTCTCACAGGATGTACCCAGCATAGAAAGAGTTGCACAAGCCAGCATGGAACACACAGATCAGGAGGGAAAACGTTGGTCAGAAAAATTCCCAGCAAAAACTGAGGATTCCATTTATTCTAACTGTTAAGAAAAAATAAATCAAAAGCTGGCTCTCCAAATGTTGATGAATTCCAGATGCCAGTCATCGGGTTGCCCTCGTAGTCTTACTTCTGGCGTTATTGACTGGTTTGGTGATTTTGTTAATACAACTAGTTCTCGACTTACAACAATTTGCTCAGCGACCATTCAAAGTTACAACGGCACTGAAAAAAGTGACTTATGATCATTTTCCACACTTACGGCCGTTGCACACACTCATGTGGTCACGGGATCAAAATTCAGACGCTTGGCAATGGACTCATATTTATGATGGTCGCAGTGTCCTGGGATCACGGGATCCCCTTCGGTGAACTTCTGACAAACAAAGTTCATGGGGGACCCCAGATTCACTTAACGACCGTGCCGCTAACTTAACAATGGCAATGATTCAGTTAACAACGGTGGCAAGAAAGGTCGTAAAATGGGGCAAGATGCACTTAGATGTTGTTATTCACTTCGCAAGAGAAATTTTGGTCTCCGTTGCGGTCGTAAGTCGAGAACTTCTTGTATTTCCTATTTTGTATTGCAGATATTGTGTACAGCACTGTTGAGGGAGGAGTCAGTCGCACACTGTTTCAAATAATAATAATAATAATAATATAATAATAATTGCTCCCTGTTGTCTTTCAGGACACCTGCAGGGTTAAATTCCTCAGCCTTGGAGATACCGATTTCTTTTTAAGAGAGCTCGGAAATAGTTTCAGAGCCCATTTTGAAAAACACCTGCCTCTTCCCCTCCTCACCTGCCTATCACCCAACCAGCTTCCTCAGTTTTAGAGGCAAAGAGGTCACCTGACTTGATTAATAAATTTAGGATGAAGAAACCACCAGCTCTGCTCCCATCTTTCTGCTAAAATCTTGTGCACATTTAGAGAAATGTGCTACCCCTAACACACTAAGGGAGACTTTTCTTAATCTCCTTAAAAATCCCACAGAATGAGGCTGTTGGCTTCTTTGGCAGTTTCTTGATCAGGGTTTTGTTTACTTGATTATTGGTCCGATGTTAACCTTGGATTTAATGTCTGCTGACCTGGGTCCTGATTACTGGTGGAGAGCTGCTGGGGTCTTTTTTATTTTATTTTTATTTATTTATTTTATATTTTAATTTGTATACCGCCCTTCTCCCGAAGGACTCAGGGCGGTGAACAGCCAGATAAAAACATACATATGAACAAGATTAAAACAATACTTAAAATAATTATATAATAGGCTGACTAAAATTGTTTAAAACTAAATTTAGAAAATGGTTAAAACCCCAAACTGAATTTAAAACCAGATTAAAATAATATGGGGAATCAAGACAGCCCAGCCTGAATAAATAGATAGGTCTTAAGCGCCCAAAGAAAGACCCGGAGGTCCGAGATTGTACGTATCTCCGGGGGAAGTTCATTCCACAGGTTTTGTTCCCTTCTGGGCTGGTTGATTGTCTCTTTTGCATAGTCCATAGATGTTGTTAATGTCTATGTGTCTATTGATGGCTAATTTGTCAGAATGCCAGGCTTCTAGAAATTCCCTAACGTTTTAGCACTTCACCTGGTCTAAGATTGTCACATTTTCCCAATTTATACTACGGTTAAATCTGTCAATGTGTTGTGAAATTAAAGAAATTTTCATCCCGTCATGGATGCTTTCTGCCAGTCTTCTGCCTGTTTTTCCTACATAGTGGTTGTTTCAGTTCTTACTCTGTGTGTTGTAGATGACTTGCAGAATCTATTTTCTCACCTGGCCTACGCTGAGGGGCTGACACCTCCTGAAGCGGTTCTCAAGGGGACCTGCTTTCACTACTTTGAGATGTACTCTATGCTCAATTCATGTTTGTTGTTGCTATTATTATTATAAAATAGCTCCGCAGCCTACTGCAAACCTTTCACAAAGAAAAAAGAGCTCATTCACAGTTTCCAGATTCAAAGCAACACATGTGCAACAATTATCTGCACACAAATATTCCCTATCCCTTCACTTTTCCCAAATTTAACAGCTCCAGGATTTCTGAGTGAAAAAGGCCTACTCTCCACACTAAATATGACTTTGTCTTGCACTGATTGTTGTTGGCTTTGGTTTTGGGGGGAAAAAAGGAATTAAAAGCATTCTAAATGAAAAATAAATACATGAAAAGTTTGATTCACGTTTTCCTATTATAGTTATTAATTTGCATTGGACTATTCCTGAAAAAAGTCTATCATGGTACATAGATGCAAAAAAACAAACCAACAGCCGATTAGCAATCCAACAATAACAAGATTATAGTAAAATGGTCTACTGTATAACAATTGAACAAAATTAATAAAGGGCTGTGTTGAGCTGCATAATTAAGTAAAAAAATCAGTCTGAAAGGTGCTTTTTAGGCACACAAATAATCCAAAGTCCAGCTCCTTGGTCAACAATTATATTCCCTAGAACGCTAATTTAGGAAGAGAACCACCACAGCAACAATGAAAGCTTCACCCATCAGACTTGCCAAGAATTGCTTCCAGCATTTTGGATGGCTTTAGAAAACACTTTCTCTGTATCTCCAATTTGGCAGATGCAAGAAGAGACAAAGCAGAACAGAATACTGTACATGGCCTGATTTACTCAAAGACTTTCTAGCTGCCGAGCCTTGCTCTTGTCTCCTGTTGACCCATCTATGGCTACCTACCATCTTCTACATCAATCTTAATGAAATCATTGTATGCTACAGCTATATATCTGGCTATATTTTAACATGATAAGTAATTGTTATGAGTCAGTCACTTTCTTCAAGTTTTCATCCTTTTACAGAAAATAAGACAAATGTAGTTTTTTTAAAAAAATCTCATTTTGCATAGCAGGACATAAAGTCACTTATTTCCTTAATATTTAAGGAGGTAGATTCCAAGGTAGACGATGGAAAATACTGTGTTTTGGTACAGGAGTTGGAGCTGGTAAACTGTACAATTGGTAAAACATACATTGTGTTGAAACAACTTCCCCATTGTTTTCATGGATAAAGCAGATTTTGTTTTGATGAGTCCCACAGTACAACTAGCCAAGCAACAAAACTGCTTTATTATAGGGAAACTAGATATAAATTATGTACACTTTTCTGGAAGAGCATACAACTGAAAAAGACGAAGCTTATATCCAAGTAAACCTGCACAGGAGTTGACTGCTTACCAGCTAATCTCTTGCTATACATATTTAATTCTGGGAATGTGAAATCTGTAAGTTATTAGAAGGCAGAAAAAGCAGGGATTTTCACTGTAAAATGCTTAGCTTTCAATCAGATTCCTGAAAAGAACTGACTGTTGGTTTTGTTGAGAAACTCTATAATAATTAACCTTCAAAGTTGCTGTAATTTTGCAAGAGAGATAGATTTGCAATAGTGGGGAATATCTGTAGCTCGGGTGTAGGATGAAAATGGAGGTTCGTTCTCCAAGCTTGTGGGTTGGTTTCTGAAAGTTTCATTACTGACCACATGAAGCCCTTATAAGCAGAACATCAACATTCCCTAAAATCCAATGAAGATGCTACCTAGTCTGGTTACTAAACGTTCGGAAACCAACCCACAAGCTCGGGGAATGGATCTCCACTCTCCGAGATATACGGATAACAAGCTATCACGGTAGATTGAAAACTCAAAGATTTTAAAACTGGAATGATTAAGAAACACAAGTGGAGAACAGGTTTTTTTTTTTTAGAAAGTTGGCTATCCAACACTGATCTCCTTCTTCCACACAATTAATAACACTAGCATTCACTATGTGTGCTTTTTTCTTGAATCCTTCTCTAACTGCATTGCTAGAAAACAGTAGTTTGAAGTGGGAAATATTTAAACAGTCTTCAATGTTCATTCAGAAAAGTCTACTCATTTGATAAAACCCACACTCAACCTTCTCCATATATATGGCCATTTAGCGACGTCACCACCAAAAAAATAAGTTGAGGTCTGGGTCACCAGAACTTCCTCACATGTGCTTTAATGACATCATTCTCTCTCAACAACTACTGTAGACTACTGCAACAAGTATCTAATGGACTGTTATGAAACCTACTATTTCCCAAATCTGGTACAAAACAAATAATCTAATTGTGATTTTTTTTCCCTTTAGAGTCACAAACACATCACAGAAAAGGAAGCCTGATAAAGACTAAACCCATTTCACATATGAGCCTGATGGATTATATTATACTTTAGTCCATACCTCATGGACTACAATTTTCAGAATCTGAAGGCAGTTATCTAGTTCCTATTAAATGTTGTTTTCATTCCATCACTAAATTGTGTGTGACTCTTCACAACTCAATGGGCCATAGTATGCCAGGCCCACCCGTCCTCCACTGTCTCCCAGAGTTTGCCCAAATTCAGGTTCATTGCGTCGATGACACTATCTAATCACCTCATCCTCTGCTGTCCCCTTCTCCTTTTGCCTTCAATCTTTCCCAATGGCAGGTTCTTCAAAGTCTTTATTACAGAACCTATTGCTTTTACAAAAGGACTACTAGGGTTAAAAGAAACAGATTTGGGTTACATCAGATCTCCAAGAAGCAGATGGGTAGAAGCAAGGTTGCTTGGTTCTACTCTTCACTTTCCAGATGACCTCCAGATGACCTTCAGGAAATAGTGGCAGAGACACTGTCTTGAGTCTACGCCTCAGTTTTTCTATAAATGAAATGAGGCAGCAAACATATGAGACAATTTTTTTAAATAACCATGGTCAATCTTGGTAAATGGCTCAGTGATTCTTATACAAGAAATGATGCTCCCAAATCATTGTCTGTGGCTCTAACAGCCTCCATTAATCCTAAGGAGCTTCTCTGGGATGAAAGTTTCAGAAAGAATTGGCTGCTCTGACAAGAGAAACTGTCCCTAGGCTGACATATTTAAAGCAAAAACAAGAAACAGCAGCTGAAAAATTGTGGCTCCTCTCCTAAAACAGCAAGTATTTGGACACCGCCTTTTCATCACAAAGGCAGGTCTCGATACTTAAGCTCACCATTTCCATGAAATTCCCAGCAGCTGCACAGCTCTGGGATGAATCTGACTGCAATAGTCTAGCATCATGATTAATCCCAGCTTGGCTAGTACTGGCCCTATAGGCTCTTTTGCACTTCAGCTGACTTTTCCTTATATCTTTACATTGTCTATACAAAACAAGGAATGCAAAAATACACAGTTCCAAGAAATGAAATTTCTTTTATTTGCATTTACAACGTGAGAAAACATGGGATGGGGGAAGAGGGCGGTATTAAATAGCTTAAATAGCAATAGTACTTAGACTTATATGCCGCCTCATAATGCATGCTCTGGATGGTTTATAATAGCAGCATATTGTCCCAGTAATCTGGGCCCTCAATTTACCAAACCTCAGAAAGGTGGAAGGCTGAGTCAACCTTGAGTCCAGGATCGAACTCCAGGCTGTGGGCAGAGTGCCTGCAATGCTGCACTTTAACCACTGCTTCACCAGGGCTCCAAACAAATGGAAAGCACCTCAAGGACCTGTACAATCATTAGTTCATCAAGCTGAAGGTAGTTTCCTAGAAGCTAAGTGGACCTCTTGATTCTGCCTCTTGCAGGTTACAAAAAATGGAGGCACCTTAGCAGACACCTGATAGATCCAAATGCTTGGGTGGGAGACTGCATTGTGTTGGGTGAGCTACATGTCTATCCTTTGGGTTGCTGTTAGCCTCTTTTTCTCCCTAAACCGATTATCATTTATACTAAGAGCTGTCAAAAGGAAACATTAAAAGACCAGGTATTTTTGTCCAAGATGGAAAACTAGTTGCACAGAATGAGCAGTTTTTGCTGAAATGGGGTTTATAACATGTTGGTAGAATGGGGCTGCCAAGAACAGAGTCTGTACCCAAAATATTAGAAGTTTTTTTTATAAGATGTATATAATAATTGTCCAGACAGTTTCAAAACCTACAAGAAACACATGGACAGTAGTAAGACTGTCAGTTTTCCATCTATTGTTATTTATCAGATATCTAGGCTTCTCAACTCCACAAGACTCTAATTAGTTTGACATATAGCATATAAAACCTATAAAAACAGCAATAAAACCCAACAGATAGCATCACTTGGAAGGAACCACCACCAACTTTCTCTCTCCCTGCAGCAGAGACAAAAAACAGGCTGAAACTATGGTCAGATCACATGACCATACTAGGCCAGGCCCTGGGAAATGAGCCACGTTTTCAAGATGTTTTAAGGTCAGGAAGGTGGGAGTCATGACTTGGATTCATTACAATAGGAAAAAAATGAGAATTTCCAACATAATTCTACTCCCTTACTTTCACAATCAATTTTTAATCACAGCTTATGTCTTCTGCCAATTTTGTTTTCTCTAAAGAACCTTGGAAAGTAAAACTCACTAAGGATGCTGAAAATTTGCAAGCAGGCAATTTTCACCAGCCATTATAGGCCTAAAAGTTGCACTACAGAGTTTCAATGAAAGGAGCAGCTTTTTGACCATGTTTAAAGTATCAGCATACAAATATTGTTACAGAATAACATCCCAAATTCTTTCCTCTGTGAAGGGATTGCTCAAAATTCTAACAGCGCTGTGCCATTTCTCCTAGTTGCTAGAAGTTCTGTGTTGTCAAAAAAGCGAAATCGGAGAAAAATGACCCCATCCCTGAAAGAGAGGCAACCAGGTATCCTTTGGATATTTTTAACGATATCAACTCCTGTTAGCCTAATAGGCTAATAGCAAGAATCCTTGGAAATTACAGAGCCAGAATGGACAACAAAGGCTGCCCAGGCCTGCTTTAAGAGCAGGAGCAGCATTTCCCATTAGCATTTCCAACTTAGAACAAAAGCTGTATTATGAAGGTTCACCAAATCTATACTTTTTAGCAAGATGTCTGGGTGGAATAGTACCTTGATCATGCAGATTTCCTCACGGTCAGCTTTTCTCCCACCTCTTATCTGATTAGGAGAGGTGAAGATTCTGAAAGCTTTTTTTGTGACATCTGAGCTGTTAATAAAGGTCAACGTATAATTTGTGATAGATTTTGCATTTTTTTGACAAACAGGATCACTTACTTTTATTGGCAGCACTAGATGTGCAAGGATGTTTCATGCTACCAGTGCAGTGGGAACCTTAGTTCCTCAGAGGATCTTACAATATACCCTTTAATCCAACTTTCCAATTCAATTAACATCTAACTTCAGGGAGCAATTGGAGTAGTGGTCCCTCTGTCTCCATCCCTCCATCCCTCCTACAATGAGAATACAATTAGAATACTTCAAACCCAGAAAAAAA
>JANHFO010002210.1:53256-63503 GCA_032468095.1 Pareas carinatus | reverse complement strand
ATGAGAATACTTCAAACCCAGAAAAAAATCTAAATATACACAGGCCAAAGAGCTGTCCAGTCCATAATCTAGTTTTTTTGAAGGCAGAAGAATAGAATGGAACGGAATGGAACAGAATGGAATAGAATAGAATTATCTATTGATCAAGTGTGATTGTCACACAAGGAATTTGTCTCCAGTGCACAGGCTCTTAATGTACATATAAGCTACAAGTGATAAATTATGATCATAAAATACATTCATCATAAGTCATAAGATACAATACTCAGTGATAGTCATAGAATACTAAATAAGCAATCAACATAAGTCATACTAGGATACTAAATAAAACAATTAATATAAATTGTAAGATACAAGCAACAAAGTTATTGTCATACAAAATAAGAAAACAGGTAATAGAAAAGATGAGAAGGATAATAGTAATACAGCCCTATTAGGTAGTTTGTCAGTGTTGTGGAAATTAGTTGAGTGACGGCATGGGAGAGAAAACTGTCCTTGTGTCTAGTTGTTTTGGCGCATGCTCTATAGCGACGTCTTGAGAGAAGAAGTTGAAACAGTTTATGTCCAGGATGTGAGGTGTCTGTAGTAATTTCCTCAGCCCTCTTCCTGGTTGAAGTATAAGAGAGAATATAAGAGAGGTATAATGTATAAGAGAGAAAGAACTTTACTGAGTGGGGCAATGTTTTGCCATGGATGGCTATGGCAAATGATAGGGCGCTCTGTCATTTGTCCCTAGTCACCTATCTGTGTTATCTTTGCCTCTCTTGGCTTTTCTGCAAGTCCAGAGGATATGTGACAGGTTGGATCAAAAAGGTGGTCCTGAGTAAGGAGAAATTGAAAGAGGCCATAATTCACTCTCTTCTTAAGAGGCCCTCTCTGGATTTGTATTTATTTTAATATATTGCACAAGGTTATTGAGATCACAGGTGGTATACAACTACATAGCAAGCACCCAAGAGGAAGCATCTGGATATCTGGCTACTTTTCAGATCTGGGCATGTGATAAGAGACAGCATTGGTTGAATCAGCAGGTGATTTTTGTTTTGATAAGGATGGAGACTGTCCTTCTGTCCTGGACCATTTTGCATTTCTCAGCAGCCTTTGACACCATCAACCATGTTAGCCTTCTGGTCACTTTTAGGATTTGGGAACAGGAAGTCGTGTTACACTGGAAGTCCTGTGTAACATGCTTCTACTTTTTCTTCAATGGGCAGTTCTAATCAGTGGTGAAGAATGAGGGGGCAGGGAGATCAGTCAACTGGTTACTCACCTATGGACTATCGTAAGGTCTTTTCTCCCTTGCCTTTTAACATTCACAGTATATGATGTCACCGAGGAAGATCAATATGCTGATGACACACAGCTTTATCTTGCTTTGCTAGGTCAGACTGGAGGTGTCTGGAAGCAGGGAGGATCTAAATAGTGAAATGAGCAGGTTGGATTCCTCCATGTGAATATGTAGTAGCAATCTTGTAATGGAATATGAGAATGACCTTGGTTTGGGAGGGAGAGAGAGATGCTGCCTAGAGGATGAAGTGCCCACAACTGAGTAACAGGCAGAGAAAGGAACCTAGAAAGGATCTGTGCCAACTAATCAGGTAGTAAACAGAGACAGTGGGAGATTTGTACTTTTGGGCTTGAAAGATTCTGCTAATGTAGTCTTATAATAAAGTAGAATTAGCTTATCATGTCATGCTTCCTGTCTGGTCTACTTTGGAGGCTGACAGTTGTAAAGCTCAGTTTGGAAAATGATTTACATTAGAATGAAACACATTTTTAAAATCAAATTCCCATTTTGACTTGTCATATTGTTATCAAATTTTAATAAACTATATATCCTTTCAAAGGATACTGAACTAGCTTTGTATATGTTAATGGCTAAATAATATTAAATGCTTCTTGTTGGAAAAGCTGTTTGATTCCCTCCTTGGAAAAACGGTTAACAAAAATTATAGGAAAATGCTTTGAAGTTCAAAATATCTTAAAAGTAAATCTGTGGTAAAAAATTAATTCTACCGGAAATCGTTCTTGGATGATAACTTAATACATGGATCTGTACTTCAACATAAATTTGAGCTTTTATATGCAGAGTCTAAACTTCATGAGATATTCCAGTCTGAATAGATTATTAATTAATTAAAGCTTATAATTACAGTCAGTGATTTACACTATGTTCACCATAGTTCCTTATACGCATTCTTTCCGTAAAGCTTAACAGTGTACCCTAGCTTTTTAAAGTAACATAAAATTTTATAGTTCATAAATAATTAAAGCGATATTGAAGAATGCCATCACTTTCCAATTCCCTTCCCTTGTTCACTTATTTGTGGTCTATTAATTGTATCCTCTTTTATTATTATTTTATTATTAATTACATTTTTATGGCTGCCCACTCTAAAAGATTCTGGGCCCCTACAAGTTCCAAATAGATAATTAATACAGTTAAGAAACAGTTCTTATGTTTATGTGTTTTTAATCTTTTTTTTAAATTTCTCCTCTAAAATACTTAACTGAAAAAGAGGATATGACCGGGACAGAATAGATCGAAGCTGCTGTTTGTTCATCAAGGTTCCTTGATGCTTCTGATATTGTCTCTGTGTAAGAAGGCACTGACTCTGAAGGAATAGGTTCATGACCGGGCAGACTTTTAGAACTTCTGGCCACTGCTAAATGTGCAACAGAAGCCATGGCCAGGAGGTTTTACCAAGCTGTGCCTGACACAGAAATTCTAGGTCAGT
This sequence comes from Pareas carinatus, assembly GCA_032468095.1. Taxonomy (NCBI): domain Eukaryota; kingdom Metazoa; phylum Chordata; class Lepidosauria; order Squamata; family Pareidae; genus Pareas; species Pareas carinatus. The sequence continues at coordinate 60,765 of JANHFO010002210.1, read as the reverse complement.
GATGGCAGAGCCCTCTCTGTTGGCACGCAAGCCAAGTTGCCCCAGCATCGCCCCAGCATCAGCCTCAGAGCTGAACATACTCAGAAAAAAAGTAGTGGCGCTGGGCAATGATGTCACAGGGCCCTGCATATGTTCAGAAAGAGAGTAGCGGCACCGGATTATGATGTCACAGGGCCCCGCGTATGCTCAGAAAGAGAATAGCAGCACCAGGTGATGACATCATGAGCCATGACTCATTAGCTGTGACTTGTTTGGGAACTCGATGTCTAAAAGGTTAGCCATCATTGTTCTAGGTCCATCAAGAGTTAGAGACCCTTGCAGCAGTAATATATGCCCTACGAATGGAGGCGAATATACGTGGCCCAGGATAATGTTGCAGGATTCAATCTAGGTCGGTCACCAGGAGCAGAGGTTTGGTCTTCCGAGCTTTCAGACTTGTGCTGGGGCCCATCCTCAGGGAGCTTCTCTCTAGCAGAGTGTGTGCTGTTTGATGGTGCCAACAGGCACTATAAATACTACACATAAAATGACACACACACACTGCTAGAGAGAAGTTCCCTGAAGATGGGCTCCACCATAAGTTCGAAAGCTCAGAATACAAAATCTCTTGTTCCAGTGACCGAACCAGATTGGATCCTGCAATATATGTCCCAATCACTATTTGTCTAGACCAAAGATGGGGAGCTACAGCCCCTTTATGACTTGTGGACTCCAACTCCCAGAATCCCTGAGCCAGAAATTCTGGAAACTGCAAGTCCACAGGTCATAAAAGGGCCATAGTTCCCCACCCCTGGTAGACCTTCTCAGCCTTTGAAGACCATTTGGAAGTTTCAGTTGATGAAAATGCAGCAGCCCTGCTGTTGGTGGATACATACCATCATGAGCATATTATACCCCTCCTGCAGGCCCTGAGCTGTCTCCTTATTGGTTTCTAAGTGCAATTCAAGGTGGCAGTGTTGACCTTTTAAAGCCCAATGAAGGTGGTCTCAGAACACCTACAGGTACATCATCTCCATCCAATTGCAGCCTAGGACAACCAGACCTCCTGGGAGAAATTGCTTAGTACACTCCAACTTTCACGAAGGAAAAATGAGGTGGAGGATTGTAGACTGATTTTTTCTCCTTCCTCACTTCACTCCAAAGAAATCTGGCCTGCTTGCACTCTATTGGCTTTCTGCAAAGTATTAAAAACTGAGTTAGCAGTTTGAGGAAGGATACCACAACCAACACCAAAGATTCAAAAGGCTATCTACCAGATAACTAAACAACAGTGCCCCCCAATTCCAAACTAACTGGTCATTCTGGTTGGGAATTATGGGAAAAGCACACCAGGTAGCCTAACAAAATATTCCAGACATAAAAGCCTGGATTGATTTAGCACAGTCCTTCCAGTCATCAGTTGATAGAAGTGTTAGATGTTAAGGTGGTGATTCTCAGAATGATACTTTGAAATCAAAAGCTAACCTGATTCTTCTAGATGTTTTGCATTACCATTTCCAAATCCCACTGTCACTGCCCATGCTGGCCAAAGCTCATATAAACTGAAAGCACGCTGTCTCCTGCTTAGCCATGTTAATGAATGAAAGGGCAGCAGGAAAAGAATTGCAATTGGAGGCTGTGGCACAAGTCACAAAGAGGCTCGCAAAGGAACAGCCTCCTGCATAATGGAGACTTTTCCAAACATAACAGGACAATATAGATTGAGCTTCACAACTATGAGAACTGTATGTTTCCCTGCCTAACAAGAAAGCAAAGCACACCGCTGAGAGGCTATCAATTTTCGAATCAAGTTATCATATAGATTTTAATGGCCATATAGTCATACAGAAGACATATATTTCTGCTGGAAATCTCTATTACCAAAGAACAGTGCATCGCCATTGGTATGTATATAACATGATATATAAATGGTCTTTTATTTAGCTGTTAATTAAGTTGAAAGCCAATAATTTCTCCCCGGTGTAAAACAGTAAAATCTGGTACTCGATTTACATGGACAGTCAAACACACTTTCTGGCATTTCCACGTAATTATCATCATCTACAGATTTATGTTATACATACACACCTCATACCCCATCTCCTTTTCTCACACATTTTTCATGAAGTCACTTGTAATCGTCGTCATCCTCATCCTCATCCTCATCCTCCTCATCATCATCATCATCCTCATCATCATCATCATCATCTAGTTCAACTCAACAAGCAAGAAAACATTTGCTGCAGAGATAAGACTCCATATTGTGCTTGCCAGTTCTGCCTTGGCAAAATTTGAATCTGTTCGGCATGGTGAAATAATTCAGAAATAGCTTTGCTAATGAAATCCATCCTTGGTAGAACTCTAAGGAACAGAGCTGGATTCTAGATGGCTCCAGATCATCTGACAAGGGGAAGATTTGAGGTGGGTGGGTGGGAGGCTCAGAGAAGACTGTACACTTTGGAAAACTGACAACTCTGACTTGAGGAAATACAAGCTGGTTTGTCTAAACCAGAGTCCTGGGGTTTGTTCCTGAAATTACCCAGGGCTTCACTCCATCCTCTGTATTCTACACATGTTCTAAGCTGAGAGTGAGGAGGAGCTTGAGGTGATCCCTGCTACATGTACTTGTCTAATACAGATTGACTCCATAAAAAAAAGAATCCTTCACAAGGTCTACATCTTCCTACCCCAAAGGTGCTAGTAATATTGTCTCCCCAGTTTCTCACAGGGAAGATGACACCGAGGTCAACTGAAAGTCTCACACCTATCCCAAATTGATTCAGTTGCAATAGCATTCAGCTGGGAGCAAGAGATCCCTTCTAAACCCAACACTTTCCCAATGAGAATATACACATTTATTGGTGGCCATGATCTACTATCACCTTGGCAACAAGGCTAGGCTGCCCAGAATTTCTTTCTCAAAGAAACAGTAGGATCTTCTACGGGAAATCTAATAGAGGATCAGGTAAGACAAGATGTTCTCCAAAGGCTGTACAAAGGAATCATTATTAACAATGGAAGGAGAGGGAAGAATATGTTTCTACTACTGAATCTCTCAGTGAAAATAGCACACACCAACCTGTTGCCTATATTGAATTACAACACCCAGAATCCCCCACTAGATGGGATTCTGGGAATAGTACTCCTCACATCTTAGAAGGTATCACAGACTGAGGAAACCTGCCTATTCTTTCCCCTCCAATATTCCAAACCAAGATTTGGGGATCCAGGGTCTAACATCCCCCAAATACAACATGAACTATTCTCCAGCCCTCCTTCTTATTTAGCCCTACAGCATCCACCCTCAAGCTCAGAAGATATGAGGTCCCACCTATCCCACACTTTCATCCAGAAAGCAGGGTCCCATACTTACTGGGTAATTCTCCCTTGGCCAGCTCAGCACAAAGCAGTTCTTTATGGCTGAGACTCCAGCCAGGCCCAGGGTGAGTGGGAGTGGAAGCTGGACTCTTGGTGAAGATGCCACTGATGAACTTGAGCATTTTTCGGTCACGGGTGGAGGCCCTTCCACCCTCCCGGCCTCTCTTCAGGCCTACGGCGGCCTCCGAGGAGCAAGAACCAGATGAGGCTAAGCTGACTGGGCCATGGTTGAGGTCACTGTTGTCCAGAGTCTTGCTTTTGTTTTTGTGAGGGGACAGTTTCGCCCTGGACCCTCCTCGGGGGACAGTCTCCCCACTCCCTTTGACGGCCACCTTCATGCGGCCCTTGACTTCGCTCTCTGGCCATGACAGCCGATTTGGGGTACCCCCTTTGTGGCTCCCCTTGCTGGCCTTTGGCTCTGTACCCACCTTGGCCCCCGTGGTGGTCACTGTTTTGAAAGGCTTATTTGTGGCCAAACGGAGGCGGCGATTTCCAGCAGCAGGGTGAGGAGAGGAGGCTCCCGAGTGAGAGAAGGAAGAGACACCCACGCGGCTCACTGTCATTTCCATGGTCCCAGGCTCAGGGCCACCCCAGCTAGCGTGGCTGACCAACATTCGGCGTCCAGGTGCAGCAGCGCTGGAGGAGCAGCTGGCAGTGGTTGGAGGTGGCGCGGGCAACTCGTCTCCAGGAATCTCCAAGTTTTCCTTCAACCCAGCCTTGGAGGGGATCAGAGCCACTTCTGGTTTTGGCAGCACACTGGGCAAGACCGGGACCAAAATGGCTTTGGGCTTTGGAGCTACAGCCGGAGCGGATGGGACAAAAGTACCTTCAGGCTTAGAAAGGAGAGTGGAGGAGACCGAAGGGCCGACCATCCCAGGTTTGGGAGGAGCAGATGAAAAGATAATGCCCACAGGTGGTTCTGGTTTGGGTGGGATGATGGGAGCAATAGAGGGAATTGCTGGTTCAGGTTTGGGTGGCAGGGCTGGGGCTATGCACGGCATGCTTGCCTCACGCTGGAAGGGCACCACCGGCTCAGGTTTAGGAGCCAGGGGTGAAGCAACATAAGGGGCCGCTGGCTGCGATTTGGAGCTCAGCGCCATCTCGGGTTTGGGGGGCACGGCTGGTGCAACAGGTAGCACCAGTGGGTCAGGCTTGGGGGGCACAACTGGAGCTACTGAAGTTCCCATCCCCTCGGACCTCGGCACGATGGCTGGTGCGTCCAAGCTGATGGTCGCTTTGGCCTTGGGAGCAACTGTTGCTAATCCAAGGTTAGGATCCCAAGGGCTGCCTTGGCTGCTGCTGGGTGGGGTCCAGAGAGACCCAGCTCTCCCGGTGCCATCCGGGGATGGGCCAGGTGTCTCAGGACAGCCCGGCGACAACTGCAGTAGGTAATCAGGAGTGCTGGCGCTGCTGGTGCTAATCCAGAGCGCATCCTGCCGGTGGAAGATGCGCTCTTGCCTCTTGATCTTGGCCGCCTCCTCAGCTTCCTTGTGGCTCCTTAGCCCGGAGGATTCGGCAACTGATGGAAAAGCCATAGGGCTGGACGGGAGGCTGCTTGCTCTGCCCTCCGGCTGGGGAGCTCCATCGTCAGCCCTCGCCTTCTCATCTTCTGGCGACGGCGGTAGAGGCGGCTGCTGCTGCTGCTGCTCTCCTTGCTGGAGCTGCTGAACGGATTCGAGCTTCACGAGGGTCAGGGAGATCAGGTAGGTCGTTCTCCGCTGCAGGGTCGCTCCTCTGCTCATGAGTGCCTGGGGGAACGGACGGCAGCAGTGCCCACACCGCTCTCCGGCATCTGCCGGACGTTTCTCCTCTTGCTGCTGCTGCTGCTGCTGCTGCTGTTTGGGTGGTTGCCACCCCCTCTGGATGGCAGCGGATGCCAGCCGCCAGCTGGAACCCTAACGCCTCCCTTGCTCTGTCCATGCACAAAGGGCAGCTCCGGAGGAATGCTGCAGGAGCCCTGGCATCCCTTCCAAGACCTTATCTGCCTCTCTGCGGAGGGGCTGCTGAGGAAGGCCCGAAGGGGAGCCTCATCTTCCAAGCAGCAGCCCTTCGGCCAGCGGAGGAAGAGGAAGACGAGTCCAGGCTCCAGATGCTGAGCAAAGGGGGTGGGGTGCTTCGCCTCTTTCCAGGAAGAAATCTCAGCCACCAGCTCCGGAGCTCCGGCGTGGGATGATGCAGAAGAGGCAAGACGGCGGGAGGCAAAAAAACAAGGATGCCCGTTCCCGGGCAGAGAAGCCGGCGCAAGGAAGAAGGGGAAGGGGCAAGGGAGGAGGCGGGGCAGGGGAGGAAAAGGAGAAATAATAATCACGGCTTCGTCGCGAGCAGGTCTCCTTTTGTGGTGCTGCGGCAACCTCGGTAGCCCCTCAGCGCAGACCTCACCGCGCTGGCCCGCTGCCAGGATCTTTCACGCTTCCCCTCCGGTCTTGTCATTTGCGGCGCTCCTCCGGTGCATCCTTTGCCCGACGCCCAGCCCTCTTCGCCGGCCTCCCGGCTTGCTGTAATCCGCCCAAGCCGAGCGAGAGAGGCCGGTCGGGCACCTTCTTTCGGCTCCCCCCCCCCTCGCTCCCCCCAACACACACACAATCACCCGCCTCTGCTGCAGCAATTCCCTCCTCCCGTTCGTTGCCTGGTTTTTTTTTTTTTTTGCTTTTTTTGGTGGGGCGGAGGGGGGGGTTTGTCTCGGCCCCCCTCCCCACTCTCGTGGTTTCTACTTTTTTTTTTTTTCCAGCGCTGCCTTTGCTTTTTGCACGCGCTCCGTGCAACGGCTCCTCAGCACTGGCGGAAGCCGCGGGCGAGCAGCGGGCAAGCCGAAATGCGGCGACCGCGGCGGTGGGTGGGGGGAAACGCGTGGAAATCGTACAAAAAAAAAAAAAGAAAGCAGGGCTATGTCAGCATTAGCAGCCAACCCCTTCGCTGAGGCGGACACCCCACGAAGCTCCCTCTCCCTCTCTCTCCCCCTCTCCCTGTGTCACGATCGCGGGCGGCAGCCGGCAGTTCTGAGTTGGAGAAAAAGAATAGGAGGAGAAAGGGCGGGGGGGGGGGCGGGGGTGTGAGGAAAAGGATTTAATTTTTTTTTTATCAAAAAAAAAAAAGAGGAGGAGGCGGGAGAGACGAGATCCTGAGAGTTATCACATTGAAAATACACACGCCGCGTTTGTGTGTGTGTGTGTGTGCGTGCGTGCGCGCGCCGCGCCGAGACACAAGGAAATCCCGGACTGGATCTCCGACACGCAAGACCTTCCAAGCTAATTTTCGCTTTTCTCAGCCACTATTCAGACATTTACACGGGGCGGGGTTCTAGCCAAGATAGGACCTGTCTGAACCTAACACGCCCTTCCGGTGCTGGCCAAAGGGAGAGGGGTGTGGGTGTGGGTGAGGGCAGATGTCACATCTATACTGGCACTGGTTAAATTAGCCGGGCTAATTGACTTCTTCAGTTGCCCCATTGCCAAGGTCATCTGTCAATCTGCCGCAAACTGCCGGAAGGTCCACATCTGGAAGTTTAGCCTGTATAATGCACTCAAACCTTGACTGCTATGGGATCAGTGGGGTAATTAGAAAAGGAAGGGCTCCCTGTGTAGGTACAGGTGGCTAGGGAGCCCGCCCTGCTTAGCGGCACCACCATCTGCCCTTTCTATTCGTTTCTCCCCGAAGGACAAGCGGATGGTTCCATCAAGCAGGAGAGATGGTTAAAGTGGCTGGAGTTGGTCATCTAAATTGAATGCCTTTTTAATGCAGTATTGATTTAGCCACAATAAGTGTTTGGTACTATCGAGGACATCAGTTTTGTGGCTATTGCCCTGGGGAGGAGGGGGATAGTGTGTTCTCATCCATTGGGATAGCAGAGGTGTAGCAACACCGCCCAACCTAGGCTGCAAATATCTCATGATCATTGGCCATTGGTCATTCAGTCAGATCCAGTAGTCTGTCAAATACAAAGAATCACGATCCAATGTTAAATTAAGTTCCAATTAAATTGATTTATTGCTCATGCCTATACACAAGAATCTATTCTTGTAATTGTAACTATTGTGACTATTGTAATTATCTCTACATGGGGCTCCCCTTGGGGCGTATCCGGAGGCTCCAGCTTGTGCAGAATGCGGCCGCGCGGGGGGTGTTGGGTGCTAATAGAAGATCTCATGTGACCCC
>JANHFO010002210.1:0-10335 GCA_032468095.1 Pareas carinatus | reverse complement strand
TGGAAAAATAAGACATCCCCTGAAAATAAGACCTAGCGCATCTTTGGGTGCAAAAATTAATATAAGACAGTGTCTTTATTTTCGGGGAAACACGGTATGTGACTATGTAGGACAAACTGGGAGGAAGCTAACCACCAGATTACAAAAACACAAGTGAGTGATCAGACGAGGAAACTCAAACTCATTGATAGTCTCACACCACAATGAACAAGGACACACATTCAGTTTAACAGCTATTTAATATGGTTGGAGAAGCAGGTACAAAAACAGCCAGGGAAGTGATTGAAGCCTGGGAAACAGCTCATCATCAATCAACAGGAGTGCTGATTTACCACCAGCCTAGCAAATACTTAGAAGGTGAGGGTTGGGCAATACAAACAAACAACAGCTAACAACTTAAAAGCCAGTCATCAATACACCACAAACACCATCTAAAAAGCCACACACAAGAGGCACTATAAATACTACACGCAAAACAGCACACACTCTGCTAGAGAGAAGTTCCATGAAGATGAGGTCCAACATGAGTCCGAAAGCTCAAAATACAAAACCTCTGGTCCTGGTGACCAACCCAGATTGGATTCTGCAGATATTGCTTCATCATTGGCCCTATTGGCCAGGATTGCTTGGTGTTCAGTTTCAGCTATATCAGAAAGTCTGCAGATTTTTCATTCCGACATTAGAATAATACTCTGAGCGTGCCTTCTGGATACAGCCTATATTTAATTTACTTCGGTTTCTAGATGCTGGGGGTGTGCAAGATCTTTCTCATGCTAAGTGATTCTCACATAAAATAGATTATATAGAGCATTCTGAATAGCCCCAACATGCCCCATTTTAAATCCCAAATAGAGCAGTTCAAGGCTTGAAATACTTCCACGCTGGCCAATACGATTCATTTCAAGTTCAGAAATTTCTTCCAGAGGCTTGGTCAGAGCCATTCCAACATTTTATTTTAGACAACTATTAAGACCACTACTTCACTCTCGCTTTAAAACGTTTCCCAAGCTGTCATTATTTTTTCTTCAATATACTTTCTGTACAGAATTTTGGCAGGAATGGCATCCATCTTCTGGAGAGACAGAGTCAAAAACTCCTTGCATTCGGGGAAGCAGTTACTGGGCATTTGGTGAGGATGTTGCTAGAAGGAACAGAGGGGGAAATGCAAATAAGCACAGAAACGCTACATAATCAGGGTCAGCAAAAAGTTGGGGTTGTGAAAGGCTTAGTGGGCCAATCAGGTCACTATGATTCTTCCTGTTTTTAGAAGGTGCCCAAATGTGAAGAATCAAGACAAACACAGCTAACCATTGAAATCTGCAGTTGCAGCACTGTGAGTTTTGAAAAATATGTGAGCCGTTTCCCTGAGATACTTCCCTGTGGTTACCTTTGTGCCACATGTTTGTATATTAACTGATCATGCTTTATTCTTTCTACTGTTTTTACTGCATCCTATCATCTGGAGGGAGGGAGGAAGTCTATTGATATGCCTTAGGTATCAAAAAGGCCTGTGTGAAATGATGACATATTCTCGTTTCCTTTTTTCTTAGACTCTTATTTCCATATTCTGTAGTTTGACGTGTAGAATTTGCAGTAACAGGTCAATAGTACAGCACACATCGGCAAAATTATTGGCCTCCCTTTGGAATGTGTGTTAGCAAACTGCATCTGTCAACCAACTGCTTGGTTTTGTATGAACAATAGGTTGTTGGCATGCAAGATGGAGTGGAGAGTCTAGCTTGCATAAAATAGCCTGGACATGCTTGGCATAAATCTGGATTATGATTGGGCTGCCCAAAATGTGCTGAAGCTGATTGAAACTTTCATTATCTTTACTAGGATATGCTACATGTTAGGATATTGGATTTAATAGCTGGAACAGTAAAGTGTACAATAGGACAGAACACACAGTGGTAGTTGATTAGTTAGAGAGTGCTGGCTCATGCATGAGGCAATCTACGCTGTGATTGGTTGCTGTAAGTATAAAGGGGGAGTTTATACTGACTATCTTATGTTCTTCCTTTTCTGGCTGATGACAAAGACTGCTGTAATTTTGAATATTCAATATATTTATATTTTTATAAAAATACATCAAGTTTCTGTCAGTGTCTCCAACTTCATCCGGACAGCTGCTGCGTAATTCCTTGACACTATATCTGATACAGGAATGACTAACTACACCACCTCTAACTATGTCTTCAAATGTGTTAGGGGAAAAATTTCCACTCACCAAAGCCATGATGGCTAGTAGATGCCAACATCTCGGGGCCCATCAAGTGACAACCACAGGATATACAAGAATACTAGAGGAGCCAATGGCAAACATTGTTCAGTTAATAGATGAAATTAAAGAAAAATAGATATGTTGTTTGTGAAATGGAGAGGAAGGAGTACAGGGTAATAGTTTTGCACAAAAGTAGTCTGATCTTGTAGAGTAGAATTGACAAATATGCAGGGAAATCAAGATGTTGACTCCATTGTGGATTAAAATGCTGACCTATATAGGTCAGAAAATGTAAATTGGTATCATCTAAGTTGCTACGGGTTCAGATAAAAGTTGGAATCCCGGATTGGTGCTAGTTGCAAATTACACTCTAGTGAATGGTGCTAAGAATCGGGGATGAGTTTTGGAAAAACAAGAAAAGCATGTAATTCGGGGAATGGGGAAGATAATCAATGGGTGGGTGAGAATGCAAAGAGAAGGTGCAGAAAAGTGGTTGGCCATTCAGAGGTCAGGATGAATGGGAATAGTGACTCTGGTGAGTATCTGCTTAGAAAAGTTCTGTGTGTTCCAAAAATAAGGATTTAACCATAAGACTATTCAGACATACTCACGTCAAAGGAATGAATATTAATCTAAAAGGATGACTGCTTTATTGTTTGGGATGAAAGCCTATGAAGTAGTGAATAGTAATGAGAGATTCTGAATGTGGGACAAACTAGGCTTTAGTAGTGTCAAGAGTAGATCTTGGGCAATGATGAAGGGGAACTGGAGGGGGAGCAGGAGAAAAAAAATCAGCCTGAAAATAAAATAACCGCAGGAAGAGAAAAATACAACTCCTGAATTTCAAAAGATATTAAAAGATAAAAGAATCTTGTAATAGAATAAAAGGAAATAGGTTATGTAAACCGGTTGAAACAAAGTGAAAATAATCCTGTTCCGGATTTCCAAAAATATATTTAATATATTCAAATATGCTAAAGTATAATATTTTGGTCAGGAGAATGATTAAATTAATGGGAAGTACAGTTATTAATATAGCTTTAAAGTTATATTAGGGTAGTATGAAAAAGAATGTTTAGAGGAGTGAAGTAAAATGTAAATGAGAAAAATGCTGGCCAGAGAACGACTGTCACAAAAATATTGTAAGGGTGAAGAAAAGATATTGTATAACGTATACAGGAAGAAAAGATACCTACATAAAATGTAGACAAAGAGGCAAAGCTAAGATTGAAAGAGGCAGGAAAAAATGTGGTTCATTTTTTTAGTAATAAAAACCTGGTTTGGAAATAGGTTTAAAAAATGGCTGGCAGGAAAACATCCAGTAGTTTTCCATGCTCTGGAGAATTAATACGTCATGCTCGGTCAGATGCCTTCCAAACCATCAAAAGAAAAGCCAAATATTGATTAGCCTAGAAAAGTACAAGGAAAAAGCCTAGTATTTAAATCCTGAAATGTTGAATTCTGAAAGGAGGAACTTCCTAACAGTGAGGACAATTAACCAGTGGAACAGCCTTGCCTTCAGAGGTTGTGGGTGCTTCATCACTGAAAGTTTTTATGAAAAGACTGGCCAGCCACTTGTCTGATATTGTATAGGCCTCTTGCTTGAGTAGGGGGTTGGATTAAAACACCTCCAATTCTGATTGATTGCCAGTCTTTTGAGGTACAGTATGCCAAGTATAGAAAGACACATCACGATTGATTCCAAAAAATGCTACTTTACTGTTGTAATAAAAAAAGCTTGAAAGCCTGTCCAAGTTGCTGTCTGTTCCAACTTACACTAAACAAAATCAAGGGAAAATTATTTTGACTTTCTTTCCTACGCTTCTTCCTATCTCTGGACTGGATAATCTCTTTTCCAAGTCCCTCCTGAATGGCTTGCTCTTATTTCTTCCCTTAACAACTCTCTCATACTTTTGTCAAGATCAGGTCTGAAATCCTTTACAGGTAGTCCTCGTTTAATAAGCATTCATCCTGGGACCATTCAAAGTTACAATGATATCGAATGAATGGAACATACTAAATCGTTCCTTGTAGTTCTGGCTATTGAAGCATCCCTGCAATCATACAGTATATGATTGTGATCCAACCAGTTGGTGACCAGCTCACAATTTACAATGTGATTGCTATTTGAAACCTTTACTGCCGGCTTATGATAGACGTGAGTAGGGAAGCTTATAGTACAGTGATGGCGAACCTATGGCACACGTGCCACAGCGGGCACATAAAGCCCTCTCTGTTGGCATGCAAGCCAAGTTGCCCCAGCATTGCCCCAGAGCTGAGCATGCTCAGAGAGTAGCAACGCTGAGTGATGACATCACAGGGCCCTGCACATGCTCAGAAAGAGAGTAGCGGGACCAGGCAATGATGTCATGAGTCACAAGCCATTAGCTGTGACTCGTCTGAGCACTTGGTGCCTAAAAGACTAGCCATCACTGTTATAGGAGGTTGCAAATGGTAACCAAGTAATGTCATACTTAATGACATTGTAGGATTCACTTAACAATGGCAACTGATACAGTCATGCAATATCATGCTTTATGATCACATCACTTAGAGATTCATATCCCAATCCCAATTATCATTGTTGACCAAAGACTACTCGTATAGACCTATATATAGGTTTTGATTTCAGTGTAAAATGATGGATAAATCTTCTGTGGATACATGGTATAATGCTTGTCTGCAATAAAGAAACTAATTTAGCACAATGATTTCTAAAAGCCTTCTGCAAAGTCAGATGATTACAAGAAGTTTAAAATTTATTGCCAAAATTTATTACATTCTTGGCATGAAGCTTTACAAAGTCTAAACCAAGAGTCTTCAGCAGCAGGAATAGAATAAAAACAATGAAATAATTTGGAATGAAGCTCTAGTGAGGAAATGCTGCAAGGTATATATTAAAGAACTATATAAGATATGCCATATGTCTGAAATATTGTAGAGTTTAGAACAAAAATGAATGCTATAAATGTCCCCAAGAAGAAAATTGATGAAAAGGAAGTCATACATGTTCTGAGGATTTTGAAAGATAGTAAAGCTGCAGGTGTAGACAGTATAGCTGCAGAACTGTTAAATATGGATGTTGCCGTTTCTAAACTGGTTGTGCGACTTGTTTAATGTGTCTGAAGGCTACATCGGTCCCTAATGTTGAGAGGAATACCATTATTGTTGGAAGGAGGCAAGAAGAAATGCAAAAACATTAATATTCAAAGCAGATTTTTGCTTTTCAGCAATTAATAGACAGGAAAAGAAAATTTATGTCTGCTAAATTAAAAGAAGCGTTACAATAAAGTGAATAGATTAAACTATTTAATGGGTAAAATAAAGATATGCAAAGGTGTGGTGAATAAGATTGAATAAATACATACGGTACGTTCATTCACTACATGATACTGTTTACCCCAAAGGGAAAGAGGAGGATCTTTGTCTGTTACATCCTATTCTCAGCAAATTCAGATAAGACAGAGAGAAAAAAAACCTTGAGATTCTTGGCAGCTTCCAGCAATTACTGTTAAAAATACTGAATCAGATATGCCATTTATCTGACTCAAATTTCATCAACTTCCCCCGATAAATATTTGTGGTATTAGGATAGCCTTGTTTGGACAACAATAATTTTAAATGTGCTCTGGCTAGGTCAGAGCAAAGGCAAAGGAATACTGTACAACGCAAGTCTAATCACTAACCTAACACCACAAGCAGGACATGGGCCTAACAACTAGTGTTGAGAAATTTATTGACTCTGATGTTGTGAGTAATATATAGCCAACAATTACGGATAGACGTTTCCTCCGTATCCTGTTCTGGATTTCTGTACTCCTTTTATGAACCTGTACATTGTGTTGGCTGTTACTACACCTACCAAAAGGGGTCCTATTATTTAACCATACTCTGAACGGCGAAATACTTCCTTTTAGCTATTAATGTTCTCCCATCTGTGACCTCACATTCCAGAACTGGAACCCATTTGATGCTTATGGCCTGTTTGCTTGGGGATGCAAATGAACGTCTTGCCACTGATATTAGGAGGGAGCTATCTACTTTCTGAGCCATTTATTGTCACAGTGAACCCTTATGGAAGGAGGTTCTCCAATACTGCCTTTTGGATGGGGTGCCCCTTTCAGATAATATTTTAAACATCTGGAGATCAACAGATTTCTCAAAGTCTCTCCCACATGGGAAGTGAAAATGACACTGAACAAGGGCTGCTGTAAGTAGATAATACCCGCACTTTGCTCATGTGCTTCACAGACTTTGAAGGGTGGGTGGGAAAAGAAATAGGATGAAACCTTATTTCCCCATTTCTGACACTTCTTAGAGCTCCCTGCTGAAGCCAAGGGAATAGTGTGCTTTCTCTGTAGTACTGCTGAAGAGAGAAGTTTTGTCGCAAAGGCAGTCTAACCTCACGTGGCTTCCGAAGACAGCTTCCTACATTCTTCTATGTACAACCGAAGAATAATAACCACATGCAAAACAGAACAGGGCTCCCATGCCTATAAGGTAGGGCTCAGCATATCAGCAAGGGCAGGTCCTTCACTGTGGGACAACCACCAGAGTAAGGGGACACTCGGCTCCACCCTCCGTTTTGGAAATTCAGCAAATAATTTGAGGGCAGACACAATTGCTCAGTCCAGCCTAAGGATTGCTATGGGGGGGAAAAACACCTTAATGGAAGTTTAGTAATGCAATGTATGTTTGGAAGAAAGATTACAGTAGATATGAATCTAATAAATGAATATTGATTTAGTTTACATGAAAATGTAAATTAAATCCCCCTTTTTTCCAGCCTCTAGTGGGCTGTATTTCTGACTGTAGTGTAAATTAAAAGTAGAGGATTGAAATCCCTCTTACTTTTGGGGTGGACAACTGTATAACTGCCAGATAACAGGTGACCACTAGATGGCAGGGAAGAGATGTAGAAAACTCTTTGCTGCTCTCTAGTGGTTGCCCTAATATGATAAGCCTAATTGTGAATCTAATTGTGCACTAGGTACACATGCCGGAGGCTCTGCAGGTAATCCTCAACTTTCAACCGTTTGTTTAGCGACCATTCAAAGTTACAACGGCACTGAAAAAGTGACTTATGACTATTTTTCACACTTATGAGCATTGAAGCAACCCTATGGTCACATGGTCAAAATTCAGATGCTTGGCAACTGGCTCACATTTACAATGGTTGCAGTGTCCCTGGGTCATATGATTGTCATTTGCGACCTCCTGACAAGCAAAGTCAATGGCAAGGCCAGGTTCACTGCAACTGTGTTGCTAATTTACTGTAGTGATTCATTAAACAACCGTGGCAAGAGAGACAGTAAAATAGGGCAAAACTCACTTAACAAAACACTGGAAATTTTGGGCTCAATTGTGGTCATAAGTCAAAAACGACCTGTATTCTGCTCATTAAAAACTTGCAGTTTTAGTAGGATTGTTGTTACTATAAGTCATGTGGAATAAAAACACTTAAGATACAGTTTGCTGAAGTGTGTGTAGTGCCGTGACGGCTAAACTTTTAGACACCGATTGCCCAGATGTCACCCGGTGGCGCTACTCTCTTTCTGAGCATGTGCGTGGCCCCATGATGTCATCGCCTGGCACCGATACTCCTCTCTGAGCATGCCCAGCTCTGGGGCGATGCTGGGACCACTTGGCTCACGTGACAGTAGAGAAGGCTGCATGCCCACTGCGGCACTTGCGCCAAAGGTTTGCCATCATTGGTATAATGCAATGAACACAATGCTCCATTTATTTGTTTGTTTGTTTCTTTTAACACTTACTGTAACTTACAGTCAAAGAATATATATGTGTGTGTCTGTGTGTTATGCACTACTACCTTAAGACCATTAAAAACTTTTGTTAAAGAACCAGGTCTCCCTGAATAAAACTAGAGACATTTTCACATTGCTAACTCTTTCATTCAGCAATTCCCATCAGGAGTGTCAAACTCAAATTCATTGAGGGCTGTTACTGTGGTCACTGCAGCCGTCGAGGGCCACCGCTCCCCCACGAGCGGCACTGGCCCTTGTGAGGAACACACACTCACCCCGCGCAAACACCGCTGCACTCCCAATGCTGACTGGAGAATTCTGGGAGTTGAAGTCCAGCCATCTGAAAGTTGTCAAGATTGAGAAACAGTGCTTGAGAGCAACCCGGTGGTCACTTGTAATCATCTTTGGCTGATCTCAAAACATGAAGAATTCATGTTCCCTGTTCCCTGACCAATACGTTTGTGCAAAGAAGATAATTCAATCAGCATTCCGATTTACTACAATCCAGGAGTAACCAAAATAATACCGCCCTCATTCTTACTCTCACTACTTAAAATGGAAAGATAACAAAATCCACATTTTAATCCATTTCTTGCTTGCTTGTTTCAATCTGAATTGTGGCAAATGAGGGAGCTGTAAATCCCCAAGACACCTTTCCTTGTATTTAACTGTCCCTCTTGAT
Organism: Pareas carinatus; assembly: GCA_032468095.1. Taxonomy (NCBI): domain Eukaryota; kingdom Metazoa; phylum Chordata; class Lepidosauria; order Squamata; family Pareidae; genus Pareas; species Pareas carinatus. The sequence continues at coordinate 1,664 of JANHFO010002210.1, read as the reverse complement.
AACCTGTTTCTCTAACAGTGAAAGAAAAGCATCTTGACATTTTTTTCAACCAGGTACTGCTCCCGACTTCCACTCGAAGGGAACATATATACTAAATGAATAATACACTAAATCTAGGATGCAGGGGATAGTCTAGACTCCAAGAACCTTAGAACATAGAATAAGAGTTATTAAAGACCTTGGAGATCTTCCAGTCTACTTTTCTTACTCAAGCAGGAGACCCGATACCATTTCAGACAAATGACTGTCCAGTCTCTTCTTAAAAGCCTCCAGTGATGGAGCCCCCAAAACGTCTGGAGGCCTGACCTGCAGTCAGATCTTCAGAAATTGCAGTGCTCCATCACAACTTCTGACAGGTCACAAGTCTGCAAAGCCACAGTCTTGAAAAGAAAACACCCGTTTTGGAATCAGGAAGCCAGCCAATGTCACGAAGACGCAGAGGTCCAGAAGTGGTTTCAGAGTGGCACAAAATCCTTGTGTAGAAGTGCCACAACATTGAAAGTGTCCACACAATCCAAACTTTTACTTTTGAGCATGGTGCTGCAACGATTTGTAACTTTCTTTTGGCTGTGTGGTCTGATTGCAGCACATACCGGATTGTCAACATAAATCATCACCATAAGCAAAGCTAAAAACCCCAAGGAGATGCTCTGTAACTTCAACTAGAATGTCTTTCTTGTTGCTTCTAAGAAAATTATAAACTAGAACAAAGCCATAAATACATAGTTTTGAGCAGGAGGAAGCGAAAATGAGTGAGATCACTGTTTAATTACTTCAGAAGTGTTACGGAAGTGAAGGAGGGCTCAGAATTGGTAGAGGAAGATAAGCAACGGAGATATGGAGACTAAACCTGCCCCATACTTCTTCTTTTGATAGCACACTGTTTTTTTCAGAAATTGGTAGATGCATATGACTGAATTTCTCATGTCACAGATTATTTTGTGAGTCTTGCCCTTGGCTATTAGAGAACCAGAGAGAAAGAGATATACTGTAACTTGACTTCAAATGTTGTATTCATTTATTCTGTTAGCAGTTGTTTTTCATTTGTGCAAAAGCTTTTAATGTTGCTAATACACTTTAAAAACTTAATATATTATCTTATATTTATCAGGAGTTGAAAGTATAGTTTACTACCGTAGTAGTATGAATTGCAGGCTGTGCACTGCAATGGACTTCGATAGTCGTCTACTTGGTTTCACTTAATCTTGTCGATTCTGAAGAAGTGGCTGTGGTTTTGGTCAGAAATATGAGTTCTACCACATAGATTGGTCCCATGCCCTCTCTGATTCCAACAGGAAGTTAGTGAGAACTTGACTAGCTGGCTCAAACAGATTAGCAGAAGCACCTTATTGGAAGAGAAGCAGTGATGCTGGCCCTCATAAAAGAAGTCGTAGTTTCTCCTGTCTTCAACAGGCCTTCCCTGGAGCCAACCACATTTCTGGAGAAGAGTTTGAAGAATGTGACAGAGCTGCAATGCAGGGTTCCTTAGAGGAAAAAGATTACCTAGGCCCTTTTCAATTACATTTCAGGGCTGGCCATGGGGCATACTGTAAATTTTGCACAGACTGTGTTTGTGCTGGTACCCTGTTTCCCCGAAAGTAAGACATCCTTCGAAAATAAGACCTACTTACAGTTTTGCCTCTCGCTGAAATATAAGGCATCCC
>JANHFO010002209.1:76721-87279 GCA_032468095.1 Pareas carinatus | reverse complement strand
TGTCGTGCAGATAACTCCCAAATTCCTCAGCACAACCCTCCAAGGGGTCCTCCCGCGCTCCAAGATGAAGCAAGGAGTGGGTCACCCTAAAGAGGGCGGCTGGGCGGTTCTCTGCCGACGCAATCACAGAGGCGAAGTAAAATCAGCTGTTAGGCGGCTGGAATCCCTTCCCTCGGGAGAAGAGGGAGCGGTGAGAAGTAGGATCGAGGGCAGGGCTCCCCTAAGTCCCTGGATTTAATTCAAGGACTGAAAGGGTGAGAGCCCCCCGGTGAGATCCGAAGTTCCGCCCCCGGGTCGTTTCTGCTGAGGCAGAACAAAGCGCCACGACCATCTCCGTTCAAGAAATTTTTTCCTACCATATTTTTTGCAACCGGACAGAGCGAATTCAGAATTTCTGGCAAGTATTTTTTTTTTGTAACCTAACTCTGGTTTTAAAAGTTTTCCCTCAAGGACTCTGAGGGGGGGAGAGGGAAGAAAGGGAGGGAAATTGTTCAAGATGGCTAATGGCTTTATTTCAATAAAAAAAAGTAAGCTCTGCTATTTTCTGTGCGATTTATTGAAATTGGGTGTGTCTAGTTTAATGAAGAGAAGGACTAGGAATGGCATGGCAGCAGTGTTCCAATATCCAAGGGGCTGCAACAAAGAATAGGTCAGGCTATCCTGCAAAGGACCTGAAGGCAGGTCAAGAAGCAATGGATGGAAACTAATCTATGAGAAACAACCTAGAAATAAAAGAAAATTTCCTGAACAATTAATCAATGTGAGCTTCCCTTAAGAACTTATGAGTGCTCTGTCCCTGAAGGTTTTTAAGAAGAGATTGGACGACCTCGTGTCTGAAAGCTCTCTTGAGTAGAGCTTGGATAAGAAGACTTCCAAGTTTGCTTTCTACTTAATTCTGTTGTTCCAGGAATAGCTTTATAACAATTTCAAGGATCCTTAAGGCGTTATTTAACGGATATGCAAAAAGTTATGGATATGTTATAGACAGCGTGTTCTTAAAATACGTAAAATGAAATGACCACATCGCTTTTCTGTAATCTTATTCATTTCCTACCAGATGTGTGGCAGATACAAAACTAAATGGAATATATTGTATCACACAGAGGATGTTACCCGCTTGGGTAATATGCAAGCATGCAGCCAAGCTCAGGGAGCACCAACAATTCTTGAAGTCAACCCTGAGCTGCCAACATCCTCTTCTGTTGATATATAATGTAACCTTTAAAAAAGCATAACTAGCATTCAAAATACTCCTTGAAAGTTTAGATAATTAATCAAGCATGGGTATACAAATTTAAATATAAAATAAATAAATAAATAAATATTGAAAGGCAGTAGAAATAAATGTGAAGTTTTTCATTTAGAAAGTAGAAGTCACACATAAAGAAACAGAATTGGGCATGCCTGGCCATAACAATTGTGAAAAAAGATTACAGAATAATAGTTAATTATGAGCTGGATACCAATGAAGCATGTGATGAGACTGCACAAATGAAAATGCAACATTAGACTATACCAACAGAACTTTAGCTTCCAATACATGGGGCATTTTGCTTTTCCTTCACACTTTCTGCTTCTCTTCAGCTTTACAGTGCTTGGACTGCTTTCCCAGATTTTTTTCGTAATTCGACAGCTCTGTGGTGGAAAAAAGAAATTGAAGAAGTCTACAATAACCCCACTAATCTATCGCAAAGCATCAAGTTCGATGGCCTATGGATTGTAAGTTTATGTTCTTTATCTATCGGATAAATTTAGTAACGTTATTTCCAGTTCATGTTTTCTACATTAATCAGCATTTTTGGACATCACGTTTATATTTAATAGTGACAAAATATTATTTTAAGACTCTAAACTATACGTCTAGGGAACTTGGTAATTCCCACTAATTTTCTATTCCCAATCATTACTAACCCAACTCTTTTAAGACATTTTAGGTTAAAGAAAGAGATCTAAAATATAGAAATTTGATAATAAGTAAGTAAACAAACAAACAAACAAACAAACAAACTGAAAAATACAACTGAAATGTTGATTGTGAGTTCGTTTGTTTTAGATTCATTTAGAACTCAACTCTCATCCATGTCCTCTTTAAATATGCTCATCCGTAAGTCTATGACACTCTAATCCATATATACATTAAATATATATACATATTCAACGCACACACATGTAAATATCCTTTAGAGTCTTCTAAATCAAGAAGTACAGACAGTTCAAATGGATATAAAGGTTTATTGAAAGCTTATGCTTTTTGCAGGAATCTCTACTAACGTACCGCCTATTTCCTAATGGTCTATTCCTGCTATCTTGAACTTTGCAGCTGACTTCATCATAGCATTTCATTCATATAATTTTACTAATAGCATAAACTAGAAAGAAGGAATGTCACTTCATGCAAAATTTGCATGCAATTTTCAAATGAAACGTGTGGCTATACTTTTAAGTATACACTCCATAAAAGATTGGTGAAATTTTTAATAACAGTCTGTGTCTCTTATCTGTTTTATTATTTAAGGATATGAATGAACCTGCAAGCTTTGTCAATGGTGCAGTTAATGGTTGTAAGAACCGTGACCTAAATAATCCTATATACATGCCAGGTATTTATCATTGTGATATTGTATACTGATTTTTTTGGAATGTTGATAAATATGAGGTAAATATTAACATGCCTAGAATTTAGATGAAGTCAAACTTTCTAAAGAGAATTTTTTTTTAGATTCAGTGATACTGGTAAAAATATTTTAGAAATAGTGCAATTATTCTATTTTTTTCCATGTACCTTTGACTGAATTCTCTCACAAATTTATTATGCATATGCTATATTTCACTGACGTGGAATCACTATAGGCCAAGCCATATAAAATACTTCTTCTAAAAGAATAAAAATATATATTTTAAAATTTAAGACGTACATTTTTCTGGTTCTGTTAACTTCCTTGATTGAGTGATTGATTGATCGATTGATTTCAGACATTTTGGGAAAACACGTGGGACTGAATGAGAAAACTTTGTGTATGGAAAGTCAACAAATTCTGCCTGATGGAACCCCAGTTCGACATTATGATGTCCACAATCTCTATGGCTGGTCACAAACTAAGCCTACCTACGAGTAAGTTAACTTTCTCTGAGTACCATCATTTTAGTAGTTATTCTATCCTTTTAATAAGTAGAATCTTTGTTTGCATAGGTGATTAAAAGTTTATACATGCACAATATATTAGTTTAATCCTTTGATTATGTTGTTTCAGTAAAGAAATAATATCACTTAATTGTGTATTTCTTTAAAACGTCTGTGATTATTCGAATGTATTCACATTGTAACTAAAGTTATAGAATGAATTGCATGATAGACCCCTGCAGATGAAGATTTGTTGAAAAATGAGCAGAGTTTCCGAGATTTAACACATCTTTTCCTTGACTCGTCTCTACAACAGAAATTACTGGCATAGTCAAGAATGTAATGCCAAGAGCAAAAAGTCATAATGCTTTTAATTTTTATATTTCTATCCTCCTCTTACTTCAAGGAATTTCTTGGCAATTTAATAAAGCCTTAGGTATATTTTGGGGGTTTTAGATGGGCTTTTAAAACATTTTTTTAGTAAATTTTACATCTGATGGAATTCCATCTTCTTAAATTTTCGGCCTGGTTTAATGCTTTTATAATGTCTTGCATTATAAATGTGTTTTATTTGGCCTGTTAGCCGCCCTGAGTCCTTGGGGAGAAAGGCAGGGTATAAATAAAATTCAATTCAAAATAAATAAATAAAATCCAATATTAAGATATGTATATCAGCATTCCCCAACCTTTCCAGGTTGTTGGCCCAGCACAGGGTGAGTTTTTGAAGAGGGGATGGTTATGTGTGAGGGACAGGCACTCGCATGAGTGGGGTTGAGAGCGCCAGTGCCTGCTGTTTAAACGACTAGGGCTGTGAGTGGTGGTTTCCATCACTCATATGAGTGGGGCTGAGACCATCAATGCCCACAGCTTGCATGAGTGGGGCTGCCCATGTAGGTGCCCATGTGTGTGCACCAGTCTGCCACTAACACAGGCCACTAGTGGGTCATGGCCCACAAGTTGAGGACCCCTGCTTTATACCATTTTGCAATATAGTTTGGTATCTACTTTCAAAATTTAGTACTTGGATCGCTTGCATTTATAAGGAGGAAAGTGTCTCTAGTTTCCAATGATTAGAATTAGAATTCATTCACCAAGTGTGTCTGGACATACATGCTCTATACTTGCATACAGGTTATAATTGACATCCTGTAATTACAATCATAAGGCTATAATTGACAAACAGTGATTACAATCATAGCATGCATTCATAATCACATAGTACACTCATCATGTCATGTACATATTAGGTGCAATCGACAAACTGCTATCCGAATCGTAAAATACATTCATAATCATAAAATACATTCATCGTATCATCATGTTATAAGGTACAATCATCATGTCACAAAACATTTCATCATGTCACAAAACACATTCATCATGCCATACTATGCTTTCTTTTTTAATAGGTTTGGAACAGTCTATATTTGAACAGTAATAGAATACTAATAATTAATCTACAAGACAAACTAGGATACTAAATGACACAACTATTATATACTTTAAGATGTAAGCAACAAGTCAATTGTCATTATAAGACAATTATAAGACAAAAATAAGAGAATAGGTAATAGGTAATGAGTAATAAGTAATAGGAAGGATTAGAAGGATAATAATGATATATTTCTACTAGATAATTTAGCAGTGTTGTGGAGGTTAGTTGTTTAGCAGATTGATGGCATGAGGGAAGAAGCTGCCCTCGTGTCTAGTTTTTTTGGTTTGCAATGCCCTGTAGTGGCGTTCAGATGGAAAAAGTTGAAACAGATTATGTCCAGGGTATGAGGGGTCTGTAATTATTTTCACAGCCCTCTTTCTGTCTCGTTCAGTGTACAGGTCTTCAATGAAGAGGATGTTTGTAGCAATTATTTTTTCTGCAGTTCTAATTATCCTTTGAAGTCTGTGTTTATCTTGTTTGCTTGCAGTGTCAAACCAGGCAGTTATTGAGGTGCAGATTACGGACTCAATGATTCCTTTGTAGAACTGTGTCAGCAAGTCTGAGTTGTCTCAGAAAGAACATTCTTTGTTGTGTTTTTTAATGACATTTTTGGTGTTAGCTGACCATTTTAGATCTTGGGATATTATAGAACCTAGAAATTTGAAGGTCTCTATTATTAATACTATATTGTTTAGTATTGTGAGAGGTGATAGTGTTTCTCCTAAAATCAACTTTTATTTCTATAGTTTTTAGTGAGTTCATTTCAAGATTGTTCTGGCCACACCACAAGGCTAGTTGTTCAATTATCTGTCTGTAGGCAGATTCATCATTGAAAATGCTTTGGTAAAATCATACTTGGAATATTGTATGCATTTTTGGTCACCACAATATAAAAAATTGTTGAAACTTTAGAAAGAGTGTAGAGAAGAGCAATAAAGGTGATTAGGGGACTGATCATATGAAAAATTGTTGCTGGAATTTGGTACATCTATTTTAACAAAAAGAACTAAGGGGGATGTTATTGTTATTGTTATTGTTATGACTTATATACCGCTTAACAGTGCTTTATAGTACTCTCTTAGCAGTTTACACAGTCAGCATATTGCCCCCAACAATCTGGGTCCTCATTTTACCGACCTCGGAAGGATGGAAGGCTGAGTAAACCTTGAGCCAGTGAGAATCAAACTACTAAACATTTGATTGCTAATGGCAGATGGCGTGATAGCAGTGTTCCAATATCCAAGGAATTGTCATAAAGCAGAGGGGATCAACCTATTTTCCAAAGCACTTGAAGGCAGGACAAGAAAGAAAGAAAGAAAGAAAGAAACTAATCAATGAGAGAAGCAACCTAGAACTAAAGAGAAATTTCCTGACAGTTAGAACAATTAATCAATGGAACAACTTGCCTTTAGAAGCTGTGGGTGCTTCAACACTGGAGGTTTTTGAGAAGAGATTGTACAGCCATTTGTCTGAAATGTTTTCCTCTTGAGCAGGGGGTTGGACTAGAAGATCTCCAAGTCTGCTATTTTGCTATTCTCTTTTTTTAATTGGCTAAAGTAAAATTGACATTATACAAGTGATTTATTTCTTCTCATGGAATGTATGATGACCATGAAGGAGGAGGAGGAAAGATGCTACCTAGGAAGCAATCGAACAAGCAAAGTAGGAGCTCCCGATAGATTAATGGTTAAAGGAAGAACTTTAGGAAGGATGAAGCAATTAAAAGTAGGGAGAGGTTTGTACCTTTGGATTTGCAAGGTTGTGTTAATGTAGCCTTACAATAAAGTGGGATTAGTTCATCTAGCCTTGTTTCGTGTCTGGCTTACACATGGGAGGCTGACATTACTTGATGAAAGGGTACAGAGATCATAGACACTAATACAGCATTTTTTTTCCAGTGTTCAAACAGCAAGCCTCTGAATGATGATTCCCAATTAACCAATAATTTATCATAAGATATGTCTGCTCCAAATGGACAGGGTGGCGATATTAAAATAAATAAGCCATTCTCTTTCTGATCTGAATACTGGCCGTGTAAAATGATATGGTAATTTAATAACCCAGGAAGCAAAATCTGTATTTTAATCAGCTCTGATAAATTTTCCCAGAATAAATAGGTACAAGCATGAGAATAATTTGCTTCTTAATTTCTAAATTGGCTTTTAGCAGCATATGTTCCCAAGTGTTAATTAGAGTTTCGGAGATAAATGTGTGGAAAAGCAGGTTGCTCAGAAAAATTGTAGGGACCCTGTGCTGCCTTTGGTTCCATCCCATTTGAGCCTCTTCCCTAGTATGGCAGAACTGCCAATAAAGTTGCAACCTTGACACAAGTGTGGAAGGAGACAGGAGAAGACTTGTGTTTTGCAAGTTCTTCAGCCACCAGAGAACAGAGAAAAGCAGCCAAATGAAAGGTGTTTGTCTGTTTCTTTCTTTTAAAGCAAGTGGGAGGTCCTGAGGGAAAAGATGCAAAGAGGCACAACAAAACATACTGCAAAAAGGTCCAAGGCAGAACAGAATTTGTAAGAGGAAAAGATTGCTAGTAATGCTATTTTTTTGTACCATTCTACTGTGTCCAATTCTCAGAGATTATCTAGACAAGACCATACAGCTTTCTTGGTAGGGTTTTTCAAGGCTGTTTGTCGTTACCTCCTTCCTAGGGATGAGAGAAACTGACTGGCCCAAGATCACCCAGCTGGCTTTGTGCCTAAGGTGGGAGTAGAACTCATCACTCTCAGCTTCTACCAGGTGCCTTAACTCATACACCAAACTAGCTTTCAGTGATAGTATAGAGCAGTGATGGCGAACCTATGGCATGCATTCTGCAGTGGGCACTCAGAGCCCTCTTTGTCGGCACATGAGCCAAGCCGCCCCAGCATCGCCCCAGAGTTGGGCATGCTCAGAAAGGAGTAGCAGCACCAGGCAATGATGTCACGGGGTCATGCACTTGCTTAGAAAGAGAGTAGTGATGCCGGGTGATGACATCATGGGGCCATTCACATGCCCAGAAAGAGTAGCAGCACCAGGCGATGATGTCACTTATCCGGGCACTCAGTGTCTAAAAGGTTAGCCATCACTGGTATAGATTGTGGTATGGTAACAGTGAAGAGAAAATATATAAATCTTGAAATAATAATATAGTAATTGTTATAGTATAGAGGAAATAAGTAATAGAATAGATTTTAGGAGAGGCAATAGAAAGTACTCATATATAGATTTGTAAATTTCACTGTTTAAATTTTTCCCCAAAAAAATAAAGCATCTCCTCAACTGTTGTAGGAAAATATTTAAAAAAAAACTGTTTGTCAGAGGTTCAATATTTTTATGACTTTTGAGTCTGGGTCAATCTAACTAGGTACAGTTTACAAAGTGACAGAGTTGAGCAGACTACTTTGGCTTAAGTTTCTAGAGACATCTAGTTTTCTAAATGTCCTAAGGATATTGCATACATGGCATGGATACTAAAAGCATTCATATATGACAGGGTTTCTTAAAGTGTGATCCAAAGAACTCTAAGAGGCTCTCAACACTCCATAAAACTACAATTATTTGCCAATTATTTGTTTTTTACAGAGTGTAAAGCACCAATTCTGTGGTCATCATAAATATGAATGGTTGTTAAGTGACCAGTTGTAAGTTGTGGACTATCTGTAATATTAAAATCCCATCCAACAATTATATGAAGTGGTAACGGCAGTGAGTATGTCAGTTTTTATTTTTAAAATGGGCAGTACTGCTATATACAACCTACCCAAGCAGACAGCTCTTTTGAAGTTCTTTACAATTTTTTTCAAATGCTAAGGGATGCTGAAGAGAAAAATGTTTAAGGAACACTGCTATATGCTATGTATTTGTGGATGGTGCATATTTAGTAGAGATTAGTCATCTGTGCACTCATAAAATAGCTCACATATAACACCTGTGCATAAACAGTGTACATAGGATAGAGAACACCATTTTATATAATGAAACAATTATTCAGATGTGATAAGGCTTAGGCATGGTTTTATAGAGGGTTTCTTGTGCTTTAAAAGACGTAAGAAATGTGTGAATATATATATACAAGAAAATGAATATATATTTCATTATTACCACATAGTTCACATTTTTCGATTAACAAAGAATAAAACAAAATATTTGGATCTTCATTAAATGTATTGCATTTTTTAAAAAAATCCAGCTCCTCATCAAAAACACAGATGCTACTCTGACATTATAGTGTGCTCAAAGTGATTTGCCTCAGACAGTATTGGGGGGGGGAATCACAACTTATTATGAATATAAGCGATTAATTTTTTTCTGCATGCCGCAAGCACTGTTTGAAAACCCAGAAACTGAATAAAAATGGTAATAAAGCTTAAAAGACCTGCTGACATAAATTGATATAGCAAGGAAAAGGACAAAAGTCATAGGAAAAATAGCGATTGCAAATCAGTTTAAACTAAGTCTAAAAACAAAACAGAAAATCAGGAGTCTGCCACTTTAAGATTTCTTTAGAGTTCATATGGTTCATAGGTTTTGTAGAGCAGAAGTTAGTCTGAGTGTATATGTATATTACTCAAAAGAGTTGCATTAACAAGAGCCTGCTCAACTTAGGATCTCTCTTTTACTGACACAAGAATATACTGTTACGGAGTAAAACAGAGGTTTCCACTCCAATCTGCACTTCGACCGCCTGGGGAAACCCAGGAAAATCTGTGTTGCTGATTGGCTGGCCTGCCCCCATTCAAAGATATAAAGGAGGCAAGCCAGTCGTCAGCTTTTCACTGTGTAACTCACTATTCCAATAAAGAGCTGAAGCCACATCCTGCCTCTGCCTCTTTCCTACCACCCACACCACAACATATATAATATCTGGTAATTCAGTTCAATAATTCAATACAACACATATAAGAAATTATGTAGGAAAGGACCAGGTTGAGCCTGAGGGAGGGGTCAAATGCATCATCAGTCTCAAGTCCCTTCACACCCACAAGAGAGCTAAGTCCAGCCCACCTTGAATTCCATTGACACTTTTTTTGTAAAATATTTTTTCCCTCACACAAAAACACAAACACAAGAGCAAAATAAAAACCAAAAACAACGTGATTCAATACATTCGTCAAAAACAGTCACCTAATTATACATTTTAGATTATATCTATCATCAATACCTATTAATCTTACTAGTAAAATTTCACACCTACTCCTTCCATCTCTTGTCTAACCATTTATAAAAAACAATTCCATGTCTTGAAGTGTACTGAATCTTCTTTATCATTCAACATTCCTGTCAATCTATCCGTTACTGCACATTCTAAACATTTTCTAAATGTTTCTTCATCCTGTATCGTTTCTTCGTTCTTCCAATTTTGTGCAAAAACAATCCTAGCTGCAGTTAGTACGAGTACAATCAAATATAAATATCGCTTATTAATTCCATTGACTCTTATCTACTACCTATTTATTTTGATCATTAATTGTTCCAATTTTTATAGAGAGCATAAGCTTGCAATAAACCATTATACTCTTGTGACTAGTGATACCTGGTGGTCCCTGATTCCAGGAATGGAACATTAGTTCCACCTTTGTCCTTCACCCCCGACTAGGGCCATTGCAAGCATACACTAATTTTTTATTACGGGGGTGGGGGAAGGGTGAGCCTGTGGTACAGTGACTAAGGCAACTGTCTAGCAAGTAAATTAACCCAAGTTCAAATCCCAGTCGGGACTTCCAGCTGGAGTTATGGTATGACTGACTGAGGACAGCATAATAAGCTAGAAATGGCCATTTGAATCTCCCTTCTTTTTTTGGTGAATTTTTCCTGCAATATAAAATCTTATATTAATTTGAGCTGCCTGGACTTCCTGATTTCCCTGTGCTTGACAAATGAAATGCAAAAGGGAGGGGGGAAGGTAGGAAAAAGGCAAACAACAACAACAACAGCAACAACAACAGGAATGAGACATCTAAAGATTCCGAAAGAAATTATATTTGGAAACTTTCAATAATAAGATGAAGCCATGG
>JANHFO010002209.1:44797-56890 GCA_032468095.1 Pareas carinatus | reverse complement strand
GATGAATGGATGGATGGATGGATGGATGGATGGATGGATGGTTGGATGGTTGGATGAATGGATGGATGGATGAATGGAGGGATGAATGGAGGGATGGATGGATGGATGAATGGAGGGATGGATGGATGAATGGATGGATGGTTGAGGTAGCACCATTAGGGTAGAAAGAATAATGAAATTAGTTATTTCAAGATATTTTTGAGAATATTAAAATATCTTTTTTCATTTAATTTGATCCAGTTGCTGTCACACAAAATTAAATTTAAAAAGGAATGCTAGTAGAACTCAGAGATAATTGAATCACTACTTATTCTTATAGTTGTGATGGAGAAAAATCTTTGCTTTCTTGTGTTTTCCAAAGAGGTCTTGAAATATCAGAAAAACTGGAATCGCCAAATTGTTCCTTATCAACTTTCCAGGGCCTTCCTAATTGATTTTTTCTCCCTTCCCTGTTTCTAGCGGCTTCTTTTCTTTCAACACTACCATTCAGGAAACAGTTGAAGGAAGTCCAAAAGACTTGTTTTGAGAGAGCTTTCAGACTAAATTTAGATTTTCCAATATAATATGACCGGAACATCAGTTTGAGGCTTTCAAGTTAAATTTAGACTCAAGGCACAGTTCTACAACATGACATACCTGCAAAAGATAATCTTATATCCTCTTGAAGATTAAGTGTTAATCGGTGTCTATAGTTTTCATTTATACTAAAGAAAATGATATATTGCTTTGTTAATAAGGATAAAGTATTAAGAAGGAAAGGAGAAGAGCAGTTACAGAGCATGAAATATAAATAAATAAATGAATGAATGAATGAATGAATGAATGAATGAATGAATGAATGAATGAATTTCAAATGCTAATAATGATAGCAATCATGAAAGAAGAAAAGATCTCACTAACTTATAATAAATTAAAATTACATATTTGCCTTTGTAGATACTATAAATATTTTGAGCATTAAATATTTTGTATTAAGTACACTTCAGTATTATTTTATAATTACGGAAAGATGAAAGAAGAAGAAAAAATCTCTAATCTATACCAACTTTATCTACATGTGAATTATACCTATCAAGATTCCCAGTAATCCCCGTCGTGGTTGTCTCAAAGCGCTTGTTCAAAGACAACTGAAATGTCTTTGCTTTTCTTGAACACATTTTGCTTCCCATCCAAGAAGCTTCTTCAGAAGAACTGAAGAAGCTTCTTGGATGAGAAGTGAAACACCTTCAAAGAAAAATAGAGAAATTTTAATCAAAATGCTCCTTTACTCAGGAGCAACTTTCTTTAATTAACAAATTGACTTCTATTATACAAACAAGAAGAGATGCGAAACGGCATGGTTGCTCATAGTGAAAGTGGGGCATGTCAAGCCAAGCACAATAATAACTAGGCAAAGCTACATTTAGATTTACAATCAGTAATAATCAGCAGTAATCTGTAAAATAAGGTCAACAATTCAAGACATAGATCTTTTATCTACACAATTATTAAAAGTCAGTATCATTAAGCCATGAGGGTGGCAACAGTTGCCAATATTCTCATTGCTATTTCCATTGTCATCCTATTGCCCCAATAATAGATTACATGGTGGAACCAAATGTCTATGGTGGTAAATTATGAAATACATTTATAAATAGAGGTATTTGGGGATTGTCTTTCAGAATGTCTTGGATATCAGGATCACCCATCAAGGATATTTTGACCCGAATAACTTAAAGTTCGGTGAAGTAAAAATCTTAGGAGTACAATCCAACTCCGTGCCAAGTGTGAATGTATTTCAGAATGATGCAGTCATTTCATCTGCTCACAACGTAGTGTATAACTCTACAAGTCAGGTAAGGAAAAAATAATAATTTTAGCATTAAGAAGGGCATTGAATTGTCCCTATTCTATTAGAACAAAACTTTTTGAGATTCAGTATCCAGTTTCCCACAGCAACTATATGGCTGCCGGCGGAAAATCAGCAAGCAATATATGACGGCTACTCCATTTTGTGGTTTTCCATTACTTGCATTAGGGAATGTGATATCTGTGACCCTCAAGACAGCATGATGACTAATAAATACCAATTGATGAATTTTCCATGAACTCAGTTAATCCTCTTCTAAAGCCAGCTGTGCCAGCCGTAACTACTTGCTGTGGACACAACTCACTAGTGTTGTGATGCATTGCGATCTTCAGGTATTGGCTTGAACTGATGAAGATGAAGCTATGTGGACTAACAGAGCCATCCATTTTATTCATATATTACGGCACAGAAATGGCAGTCCTGATGAGAGCAGAGTAAATGCGTGGCATAGTCAATCAAAGGAGAATTAATCACAGTGAGAAGCAAAGTGATTAGACCTGAGTGAGGATGACAAATTCCAATTGTTTTCTACTGCATTGTATAGACTTATACATCTATGCTATGAGAAATCAATTGTACTTCATATAAATGGCTTTCTATTCATACACTAAGCTTATCATCTCCATTGTTTTGTTTCCAAAGGCAATGCATATTACAGGCCTTCAACTTTTCCTGGGACAAGCGTATTCACTGCGATGGAACTAGCATCTCTTATGCAACACAGAGAAACACTGCCGTCATCTGCACTTACCACAAGTTTATCACTCTTAAACGTGATTAAGGGTTCATCTATGTACGCTTTCAGAATGCAACCATTCTGGAGAATGGGAGTAACTGTAGCTTGACTCCATTGCAGCTAATGAGTAGACCTGACTTCACATGTTTCAATAATCAAAGAGCCGTAGTCCATATTTCATTCCAGATCCAACCGTAGTGTAATGTCTTCAGTCCAATGCCAACTCAACAATCTTTGATAAACCTCATCCCAATGACAACTTTAATATTTGTATAAACGGTTCGTTGCAATTCCAGTTCAGCACTTTAAAACATATGAGTTTTAAAGTGTTTTCCCGATGAGGATTCCAGCCATAGGTAATTTCTGAATATAAAAAAGAAGAAAAAATTCTGAATAGAAAACCAATTTACGTTGTATATCTGGTAATGCTGCATTAGAATTGCCAGTCTTTGCATCAGGCATAACTTGACATATTTGCTGTTCATAAGGTCTTGTGAATGACTACCGTTGGGCTGTGTTATTGTAATTTGAATTAAAATCAATAATGGAACCAGAGTTCTTTGCTTCTCACATTTTTCCATTAAATATATTGTACGAGTAAGATTTCAAGATTCAGTTAAGCCTCAACAGCTTGTTCCTGAAGAGTTCTGTCATCCCATTATTTGCTTTGCTTGTAAAGAACTGCTCAGTTATTTTTTTTTTGGTCAAATATTTCATTTTGGATCAGAAAAATAAACTACTTTTAGAATTTATGGCTGCATATGGGAGGTAAACATTAGGGAACTGATAAAAGGATTAAGGGATTTGTTCCTTATGTCCATAGATAGTTAAGGGTGCCCTCATACATATTTGAATTCAATGGAACTTAGTTCCAGATAATTAAAATGCAATTCTTCACAAACCTATCTGGGAGAAAATTCTGATAAGCTGAGAATAACTTGATTTTTGAAAAATGCATTTGACTTGTCTTTAAGATACTGTTTTATGTTATACATTTATTTTTTCCTAGCTTATCAATTTAATAATTTCTATCGTTTTACTGTTTGTGTATGATAGAACTGAACTTAAATATCTTTTGGTTTAACTGATTTTGAAGGCAGAAGTTGGAATATTTCCTTTAATTGTGTCATTAAAATCAAATTGGTTTATATTTTCCAGATGCAATTAAAGGTAAAACTATTTAATTTGCTTTTGGAAATTACTTCTATGCAGTTTTTATTAATGCTCTGTTCTGGTGGGTTGACTGAATTTTAATATTATTAAGTTTTAATATTATAAGAGATATTCACAGACCACTTTGGATGGAGCAATAACTAGGAGTATTTAAGAATTATTAAATGAATAAATACATAGGAAAAAGTCGATTTTATGGAATTATGCCTGCATTGCCATGCAGAAAAGTTCAGACACTCTATAAATCAAAATAAACATTCATAAATTATTACCAAATTGAAATAAGGCTATAATATAAATTAGCATTATGTATGCACACATTTAAGGGGGACACTCTGTACCAATGCTATAAAGGCAAGACTATAAATATGATCCCTGGAAGAATGATTGGTAAAGCCTTATTAGTGCATTGCTGGCACACAGAATAGAGGAACAAGGGAAGGGGATGTGTCAGCAAACACAGACAGAGTTTTAGAACATTATAAACAATTCATCATAAGGATATTGATCTTGATTACTAAAAGTAACATGGTTACCGTCAGTATGTCTATATAGGTATTTGATATGGATAAAAGCCATCTTCCTAAAACAGAAAAAGGACTCCTTTCTTTGAGAAACTTATTTGACACATTCTGAAATTCCCTTCAGTACTTTCCAAACTCAAGATTGGGCAAAGTTGAAATCAACCACCCAAGAATTCAACACCGGACCAGTCCACCCTTGTCTTCCCATCCTACCCCATCCAACCTCACCCAAAAGTGTTGAGAAATAAAAAGCAAAGCTCCCCCATTTTCACACATTGCTGTTCTGATTTTGAAACCATGTACATTGACTTTTGTTGTTGTTCAGTGGCTAAGTCATGTTTCAACTCTTTGCGACCCCATGGGCCATAGCTCACCAGGCCTCTCTGTCCTTCACAGCCTCCTGCAGTCTGCCCAACCTCGTGCCTGCTGCATTGGTGACGCCATGCAGCCATCTGATTTTCTGTCGTCCCCTTCTCCTTTGGCCTCCCGTCTTTCCCATCATCATATCCTTCTCTAATGAGTCCTCTCTTCTCATTAAGTCCTCAAAATATCTAAGTCTCAGCTTCGTCATTTGTGCTTCTGATGAAGTCAGGGTAGATTTCTTCCAGGACTGACTGAATTGATTGGCTTGCAGTCCGAGGGACTCTCAAGAGGTCTTCTCCAGCACCACAACTCAAAGGCCTCGATTCTTCGACATTCAGCCTTCCTTATAGCCCAACTCTCACAGCCATACATTGCAACTGGGAAAACCACGACTTTTAATATACTGATCTTTGTTGCCAAAGTGATGTCTTTGCTTTTTGATATAGTCTAGGTTTGCCATAACTACACTCCCGAGGAACAAGCATCCTTTAATTACCTGGCTACATTGACTTTAGTCAAGCAGAAAGTCCTACATAGCTCTTGAGGTTCCTCTGTAGTTCTGTGTGGCTTCCTGGACGTTAGGCTGCATGTTTGAAGGAATTTTGAAAGGGAAACCACTCTTGACAAGATTCTTTAAATCTTCCAAATCTTCTGTATTTCCAATTTCTGATGATGGGAAATGAAAACCAGAGCTTTAGAAATAGTTTTGGTACTATTTTGATACTGATAATCATCAAGAAATTTAAATAAAATGTGGTCTTCAGAAATTGTTTTCGAGTGGCACATAAAGCAGCTATAAAATCTATGTGGTGAGAACTTCTTTTTTTATATATAAAAGATTTTTTTTATTTTCCAACAACAGACACAAAAACAATCACACAAAAACAAAAACAAAGTAAAATCACATGCTTCAGTAGATCCGTAAAAAACAATCAACTAGCATTACATTCAAAAGCTCTATATCAGTAATATCTGTTACATTTGCTAATACAATTTCACACTTACTCCTTCCATCTCTTGCTCAATCAGTTATAAAAATAGTTCCATGTCTTAAAGTGGACTGTATCTTTTTTATCTTTCAGCAAAAATGTTAATCTGTCCATTTTCGCACATTCCAAAAATTTTCTTATTATTTCTTCATCTTGTATTATTTCTTCGTTCTTCCAATTCAGTGCAGAAACAATCCTAGCTGCTCTAAGGACGTGCACAATCAGCTACCAATATTTCTTATTTAAATTTTCAGGTACAATACCTAAACATTTTAGGTTTATATTCGTGTTTTTACCATTTCTTGCAGCCATTTTTGTATTCCTTTCCAATATTTTCCAGCGTATGTACATGTCCACCACATATGACAATATGTACCTTGATTGTTCTTGCACTTCCAGCATCTATCAGACACTTCATTACACATTTTGGACAATTTAAATGGTGACATATGCAATCTATAAAACATCTTATACAAATTTTCTTTATACGAAACGGCTTTTGTCATCCTTAAATTCTTTTCCCATAGACTATTCCATCTATCAATATCAATAGGATATCCAAAAAATTTCGTCGGAGTTATCATGGTCTCTTTCACTTGTTCATCTTCCATTCTCCTACTCAACAAAAAAAATCATACATTTTTAAAATTAATATTTCTTCAATAGACAGTAATAGTTCATTAAATTCTGTCATGCCGATTTCAAATTCTTCTGTTTTTGCACAAAACTGATTTGTGAGAACTGTTTATTGTGAAGTTCACTAATCTTTACCAGATTTGAAATAAAATCCTAAAGTGGTTCCAGAAATCAAAGTCTTCTTTGATGCTGTAGTTCTCCAATTTCTTGGTTTTTACTGCCACAGCAAGGATGACAAATGGGTAAAAAAATTTCCCAAACTTTCAATAGTGCTGTCAATCCTAATGACACCACTATATATTTTTCTTAATAATGTTTGCTCATGCTTAGAAGGAAAAGAAAAGAAAAAAGAAAAGAAAAGAGTGGTAGTCTCCCATAATCATTTGCAGTGACAAGAAGGAATATAAAAGGTTGGTCCAGCTGTCAACTTGTGTGTCGCCTGCAGATGATGGTATGCATGCTGATTGTCAAAGGAGATGACTGGTCATTCCTGTCAAAATGTGGCATAGGAAGGGACTACATTCATTTCCATAGTAAAGATTTACAGTGTCTTCAGACCATCATCTAGCCATCACTGAAATGATATAAAATCTGTACTCATTTTTCTTGGCACAAAAATGATTGTATGATTCTAAAAGATGCTCTAAATTGGAAAGTGACTTGAAATGTCAGTTAGAATAAAAATAACCTTCATGAAAACTTACCTAACAATGCTGCGCTTCTGACCCTTTCACAGTTAGCTGTGAATGAAAAGGAGTCAGTTGAATAACTTACATGCCAAAAAGTAATTTTCTTCTCTGTGCTTTGCTAATGCTAGTGAATCTCCAGGTGAAAAGTTCAAGCCTTGTTGGGATTCCTTAGAGATTTAGTCTTGAAATATACCTTTAGAATATATTGATCTCTAAAAACTGTTATCCAAGTAATTATGCTTCTTGCTTTCTTGAGCTAAATAAATCTACCCTCTTTTCTTAATTCCTTTCTTTGGCCAACTGAAGGAAAGAAGGAAAGAAGGAAAGAAGGAAAGAAGGAAAGAAGGAAAGAAGGAAAGAAGGAAAGAAGGAAAGAAGGAAAGAATCATATTATTGATTTAGTTAGATTTAAACAGTATAGATTTGAAAAAAAAATTACAATTATGTAATACAAACATTACAAAATGCTATATCATTAGGTGAAAAATGAATTGATGAAAAGATGTTATTTTGAACTACTAAGCAACAATTATTTTTGATAGCTTTAAAGTCATGACTGCAGCTGCATTTTACCTTTTCCCAGTCAAACCTAACTCCCTTGGTCTTTGTGACATTAATTTTCAGATCTATACTTCTTATTGCATCATTCAGTCCACATGTACATGTACAATCATTTGTGTTAGAACAACACAGCATGCACCATCTGCATACAAAAGTATACAGTGTATGCATTCATGTTCCCAACCATAATGTCACTGATGTCCCCACAATACATTTATCCATATATATGATAAACCATGGTGGCATATTACCTTAAATTATTCACTTACCATTCAATTTGCTTGTTTGAATGGCTAACTCATATATTGTTTTTATCCATTCATCTTTGCATCTGAATCATTTCTACTGCACTTCTTTTGTATCTTTTCTCTCTCTTTACGCAATATTCCTTATGGCATACATTTCTCTCATGTTCATTATTTGGGAGCAATCATTCTCTTAGATATATTTTTAAAATCTTTCATTTCCTCATTCCATCAAGTATCCCTTTTTGCATTTCCCAATAGCATACATCCACATACTTGTGGTGCAGTCTATAATCCCTTTAATTCTGTTCCAAGCAACTTTCTTATCCCTTTTCCCTCTAATGTTTGCCCATTAATTCAACTGGGAGTTTAATATAACTATTAATAGTTTTTCATAAAGTACTTTAACTTTCTCTTTTTTCCAATCATTGTATTTCATTTCTTTCATTTTCTTCTATGTCAATGTTTTCCCCAAGATCTGCTTGATATGTCCAAAAATGATATGTCCCACATTTAGAACTTGTAATCAACTGAATTTCCTTCATTGTTTCTTCCAATATTTCATCATAAGCAGACAAATCATTCATCCTTTTAAAATTTATATTCATTCATTTGCGTATGAATACATGAAGAAATGTATGCTTTAAATCAAGTACATGAAACACTCTTTTCTAAGCAGATATTCATCTGATTTGTAATTCTCTGTCACTTTTTAAAACTCCAAAAGCTCCAGTAATTTTTTTCTGTATGCTGTCACTTTGTTCTCATCTATTCATGCAATTTTATAGAATACTTTTCTTTCTATCCTGAATGATATTTATTCAAAATGCTGCATATTTTCCCCATCTCTGGTTCTTTCATTACTATTCACTGAAACATAACATGCAATTATTTCTAAGCTATGTATTCTGAATTTCGTATGCACACAGCAACTTAGATGGCACTCATTTTACTATATGACATTTACACTTAACTTACTTGCAAGTTTTTATTGACACTGAAAAATCTGATTATTTTCATTGAGATTATTGCATCCTTTATCTTTTTTCTTTCATAGACACACAGCTATTTGAAGTTTTCATTTCTATCATTTTATGTCTGACTTCTCTATCACTTATTTCTCTTATTTTCCAACTTGCAGCCTTCCATATAACAGTTATCATCAGACAAGACCATTCTTATTTTTCCCTGTTCTAACACTTATATCTTTGGCCAACCAAGGCTTTTATATGATGTTTTTAGTGAAATAAGAATGTGTTGACCTATTGACTAGTTTAGTGACATTTGTGTGACATGTAGCTTTCCCTGCTAATTTTAAAGATGGTACCAATTGGACTTATCACTATCAAGTCTGTCTACTCCACATTCAAGCAAAACCTAATTTTATCCTCAGTATGTTTACATCCTGCAAGTTAAATGATATAATTCAAATATATGTGATTGAAAACTAAAACAAAGTTGTTTGCATACTACCAACTAGGTTTACACAAGATACCCTTAAGATATATTGTTGAAATGGCATAATATGGAAGGAAATTAAACATGTCCTCTGTTGAATATAGCTCCTGTTTATTGCTGATACATTCATTTAATTTTATTGTCAGCAACATGGATGTGTTACCTGTCTTGATCTGAAACTTGTTTCTCCTTTGCATAGCTCTGAAATTTCTTAGTGGAAGATCATCTGAGTGGTACTTCTCCTTGACCTTGCTTAGTTTCTGAGCTCAAGCAAGAGTTAGGACTAGGTGAACAGCCTTCTGAATTTTTTTAAAATGAAGATTACAGGATGTTCTTGACTTACAAACACAACTGACACCAAGGTTTCTGTTGCTAAGCAAGACTTAGGTCATTCTCCCTAAAGGGTCTCCTTGGAGCACATCAATCAAAAGGTAGCTTCCTACTCACTTCGGTGATAAACACAAGAAGGTCATATGAGCTAAAATAATGAGAGAATGTTTTGGGAAGCAGGAGATAACAGGACTGTGCAAGTATGGTTGCCATGGAAACCGGGTGGTGTGCCCATGAACTTTCCCCAACTCCCACAGGCCAGTTACCCAGAGGCCTACAATTCCTACAGTAAAGGACAGTACATGTTTAAAATCCATTTATCTGAAAATGTAAGGAAGATTTCCTCTGGCATTAGCCAATGTTGGCAAGAAGAAAAAAGAAAAAATCCCCAAAATCTAGAACTTAAAATGAGTTCCAAAATATTATTTTAAAACACTGACATTATTCAAGCATGAAGGTGTTAATTTTCCATAATCTAGAATACCACGTCACTGAGGAAACAAAGTGTTTTGTTCTTCAACAGTATGCATGAACCTATGAATTTTATTTTGAAATTAAAATCTATTCTATTTGGATAGTCCCAAAATAATAACAGCAAAGAACTGTGTGGGAAATGACCTGAATGATAAACCAGTCAAACCTTCCTCAACTTCATATTATTCAGTTGAACTGGGCTGCAGGCTCAAGTCAGAGGAAAAGAGAGTCCAGCCTATAACTCATTACACAATACATTAAATCAATAGCCAGTTATGATTGCTCTGAGTGGTAGTGCCTTTACATCTTTGCAATATCTGCATTAATAGAGATGCCCAGGGAATGGACTTATACCATCATCTGGGAACAATTTGATACTGTTAGATCTGCGAAAGTGAATGAGGTTCTTTGAACTGCAAATGCCAGCAGCAGAAACACCTATCATATGTGGCTAGGCTGGCCTTTGCTCAACTTTGTGTCCCTTCCTGAATAAGGAGGCCCTTCTCTTGATCATTCATGGCGTCTTCATCTCCTGTTTGGACTATTGAAATACAGTCTATATAGGATTAGTCTTGAAGAGTATCTAGATGTTTTAGATGGTATAGAATGCAGCCATGCAAACAATTTTGGGTACCCCAAAGATGGCACATGTAACACTTCCACTGTGCGAGCTGTATTGAATTCTGGTTTGCTTCTGAGTCCAGTACAAAGCACAGGTTATGACTTTTAAACCCCTACATGGCATCGGGACAGGTTACCTGCGGAACCATCTTTGCCCATTACATCAACCTGCCCATTGGGTCACGCAGGGGAGTTATGCTGTGGACCCCATAAAGGATTTCAACTGTTGGGATCCAGGAACAGAGATTTTTCTACCATCACCCTCACACTTCGGAATATTCTCCTGCTAGAGGTAAGGCAGCCCCCCCCCCCTTCTTAACCTTTCGGAAGAGTTTGAGGACCTGACTTTGTGAACTTGCTTATGCCTCATAGAGGAACCTGAAACCTTTGGGTTGGTTAATGCCTTGAAGGCCCTTCACCCATCTTTTTAACTTTAATTATTATATCCTTGTTTTAACTGTCTCATTTTATTATAATATAATGTTTTTATAGGTTTTTACATTTTTATGTTAATTATATACTGCCCACAGTTGGTCTGTGAGAAAAGTGGCATACAAATAAGTAAGTAAGTAAGTAAATTAGCAAGCAAACAGACAAACAAACAGCTGACAAGTGTGAACTGCGTACCAATACAGTGCCTCATCTTATGCTGTTGAAAGCTTTTTACTCTTTGCTCAAAGGTTATTTCACTTTAGACACAGCCTGTGATATTTCTCAGATCATCGAGCAAAATGAACATCTGCTCTTTCAAGTGTAAAGAAGATTGGGAAGACTCAAGAATATATTGCTGACAATTACTTTCTGTAATACATACTTGGATATGATGTTTAAATAACACCATGAGGTGCTGTACTTCTATTTAGATTGCATTAAGAACATAAGTATACAGCTGATGTAAAGCATAAAAACAGAACTGTAGTTGATTTTAACAATAAGTATGATTTTGATGTTCATAAATATATTTTCATGGGGAATTCAGTGTGAGACTTATCATCTGAATTCCTATATTTTGTTTCCCTCTAACAGATTTGCATCTAGTTTCTCATCTTCCTGCATGACGTAAATACAGAAAAAATGAATTTTCAGTTATTTTATAGCAGTGGTGGTGAACCTATGGCACGGGTGCTACAGGCAGCACTCAAAGCCTTCTCTGTGTGTATGTCCATCATCTCCCCAGTACAGATTTCTTTACTAGAAAGAAAGAGAAATGAGGCAGTCCGCTCCCCCTCTCCATGCATGCATGAGATCATTTCTGATATCACCCACCCCTCTGCCCAGCAACCCAATGGGAGTGCTTCCTTCTTCTCCTGATGGGGTAAGATGGGTGGCTCAAATGCAGCATGGAGTCTGTGGATAAGGTGAGAGAGGAGAGGAGCTTGGTTGGAGTGGAGTATAGCTCACAGCAGGCCACAGAAGCTGGGGAGGCTGCCGGGGGGGACTGTGGC